>OLKM01000029.1:275198-411410 GCA_900291075.1 Melanogrammus aeglefinus | reverse complement strand
CACTCTAAGGGGTGCGTTTTCGAATTTATTCACCCTGCGGACCTGGTTTCAGAAAACTCCGTTTTCATGCGATGGCGTTTTACAGGATTTCGTGTTGGGCGGACGATTCAGCCAAAACGATGCAAAATCTGCGTTTAAACACAAAACACTGGCTCCGTGTGGACGGGGCCCTTAGCGCCGATCGGGCCAAAACCGCGAAGCTGAATGAGGGAATTCTGCCTCATGTTTGTGGAGCAACACAAATAACTAAAACAATATTGTTCCTTACAGTTTTTTCACTCTCCTTTTAACAACTCAGAGCAATTACAACGGCTACCATTTTTATCTCAAACAACATCTATTCCGTCTTTTTGTAAATGGTCTTGCTGTGCTTTTGCTCTTTTCTTAAATTCTAGAGCCAAAGAGTAAACCAGACTTATGGCGGACTATCAACAATACAGAAGGCAGAAATAGGCAGACGGTGCATATACTTTGTAAGGTAAATATTCACAGTGAACTCAACTCAAACATGGGCCTACCATAGAAAAATCCCTTCTTTCACAATTCAGCCTAATGATTTCGTTCTAAATAATGAATTATTGAGAATGAACACGGACCCTTGAAGTGCCAGATTTGATCAGAATTACAATTTATGCATTGAGGTTTTTTTCTGTGTAATAGTTAATTTTCTTTATATCATATTGTAACACCGATCCTCCAAATTAACTATTTGAAACTGGAACCAACTACTCAACCTACTCCTTCACCATAAAGTAAACCTTGCCTTCAACAGAAGTCCGCTGATGGCTCAAAGATGCATCGGGGTGCTCAGTGAAGTTATTCATACGTCCTCAAAGTCCCCATAGACCACCACCTTACCAGAGTTTATCAGAATTGTGGGATCAGGACTTGTCGCACTAACCATCCAGTCCTCTTGGAGTTATATGGCAGGAGTTGGTTGCTTAGTTTGTAGATACTGTAACAGTATTGCCACCGCAGAGATGCATAACCGGCCACCAAAAAAAATACTTGTTTTTAACACATGATATGATTACGATTAAGATGGGAAATCTTTTTTAGCTACAATTCAAAGCATTTCCTTACTTTGTCATCGATTTCGTCATTGTTCCCAAATGATAACTATTAACATTGCTCTTTCCGTGTTAGGATCCTGAACTGTCCAATGGACGGATCAAAATCTTTAAGGTCAAGATGTTTACGGTCAAGATGCAGTCTCCTCCCTGGGAGGAGGTGGTGGTGAACCGTACGGGATCTGAGGATCTCGCTTTGGATCTCAGACAGATTGAGAACCCAGGAGGCATCTCTGTCGAAGTCATCGCCTGCAATTCTGTGGGACAATCTCCTAAGGCGTCGTTAAAAATTCCCCGAAATCAGCACCGTAAGATAGGCACAACCTGAAAGAATTTTTTTAAAAACTTTTTTTTCTGTTTGAGTCTGTATTTGATCTGTATCTTTTCAATCCTGGATATTCTTTTTAGATTCTCTCCCGTCTCAATGTTTCTAATGTGGGATATCGTAGGTTTATGGCAGTGTGTGCTTATTTTGCTAGAGTTGATCCTATAATCCCTTCCTGTGGACGTGTGTTCTATCTGTTCTGCATGATGCAGAGTTTCCACCGGTAAACAAACTCATGTGGAAAAGCGACAAAGGCCAGCTATTGATCGAATGGCAGAGCAACCCAACGTCTTGCCGTGGTTCCCCCACAAGGCATAATCTCTGACCAGAATATGTGGTTGAGTGGGTGTCTGGGAAGGATGGAAAGATGGACTGGCAGAGAGAGAATCGGACACACATTAAAAACGTTCATCAGAGGTAATGAATCCAACGTGTCCATTCTGAAAATGTGTGAATAAGCATAAAGATTCGGTCTGTATTCATCATTCGCTTTATGACTTTTTGTTTTCTCATTAGGAGACCTGGAGAATTTTGTATACTACAACATATCGGTTTACCCGATATACTCTGATAGGATTGACAGCCGGTAACCATACCAGCCTATTTAGAACAAGGAGGTAAGAATGTAAAGCTTTGATAATGGCCTATGTAACTTATCTTATTTTCTTTTGGAAAATGGTTGTTATTGTTACCATGCTACACAGGTCCAGTCCATATCACCAAAAGTGCAAGAAGTGTGTGTGTGTGTGTGTGTGTGGTGTGTGTGTGTGTGTGTGTTGTGTGTGTGTGTGTGTGTGGTGCGTGTGTGTGTGTGTGTGTGTGTGTGTGTGTGTGTGTGTGTGTGTGTGTGTGTCTTAAGTGTTTGTAGTGTTTTGTAATGTATATTATAATGTCCTTCTGGCTATGTTTCACTGGATCGTTTTGGCTGATCTCTCAATGTCTCCTTGCAGCCCCGTTACATCCTCCCAGCATTAAACTGGAATACCTTGGGCGCAACGATGCTAAGTTTGTGTGGACGGACATCCCTCAGGAAATGCAAACGGGCTTCATCGTGAACTACACCTTGTATTACTTCACCTTGAACGAAAGTGACGTGCAAGGTAAGAACCTGACCCAGATAAACAGTAGCCGGAAGATGTACATGTATATTTCCATTGAGGACATTTAGCAGAAGCCTCTTTGATCATAGCGCCTTACAACGGTTCATACACACATTCACACGCCGATGATGGATCAACCATGCAAGGCGACAGCCAGCTCGTCGGGATCAGTTAGGGTTAGGCGTCTTGCTCAAGGACACTCAGCCAGGAGCCAGGGATCGAACTAGCAACCTTCCAGCTACTAGTCAGTCAACCTGCTCTACCTCCTGAGCTAAGCCAGCCATGTACATAATTATAATCATCAAATATAATAAATAATTATTATATAATGTATATATATTATAATAAAATATTCATAAAGGCAAAACTTGAAAACTAAGCCTGAATCTATCATACCACGGCCCTGAAGGCCCTTTCTGTTGTTCCTAGTCGTAAGCTGAACAAGAACAAGGGGGAATGTGTCTCATCCTTCAGACTTGAGCATCCCCCTTGCTTCATGGGAGACGCTACTGCAGTAGCCTCTTATATAGATGTAATACTAATGGGCTGAATCTATACAGCGCAGCTATAGACTTCTGCCTTTTATTTCCCCCCAGGGTTTATTGGCCAGAAGCTCGTACCCGCATAACCGAGAAAGCATCTCGCTTGTGCTTTCCCCAGGTCGTGTTTTAACTGGTGAAGCCAGACCTTCGGGTTACAAATAGATCTGCCAGGGCTGCGGCGATATCTGTATTTTATCTATCGTACATTTTAGGGCCGAGATATTTTGTAGTTATATAATATCTATAGTTATTTTTTGTGTTTCCTTTGGAATATTTAGCAGTAGGTATTTGTATTACGTTGGGACATTTTTGTTAACCAATACATGTGGAGGCTATGGTATGGTGCCAAATTCTGACTTCCTGTCTCTGAAAGGTGCTATGTAAACAAGCTTTGTTCTGACTGACACACTGAAAGAACAACATGTCTTTGTAGCCATGATGTCACGTCAAGCCCTGAAACACTAAGGTTGAATATTGGACCCTCTAAATTTGAATGTGAACTGTGCTTCTTACTTTGCAGCCATAACACTGCCAGCAAATACCTACTCATATCATCTGAAGACCTTGTCAACTAACACCAAGTACTGGTCCAAGGTTAAGTCCTCCACAATAAAAGGATCAGCGACCAGCCCAGAACATATGTTCATAACTGCCAAATACGGTAAATATTGTCTTTTACTATAGTTTGTAATTGTCTTTTTTGGGGTTATGGGGTTTGTTGACTTTATGGTGCAGCCTGGGTGTCTTGTAGGGCTGTTGGAAATCAGTGCAAACTCGTTACCCTATATAGTCACACCCACTTGATACCCATAATGCACTGTAAATACGTTGAACAACTCTATCGACTATTTCTTTACTCTCTCCTTTGTTGCATAGCGCTGTTTTATGATTTAATGATGAAATATTCAATCATGAAAAAAACACTAGGTAAATATTTACAGCAGTGACCATCCATTTTGTATATCTATATTTTTTTGGTGACATTTAACATGATTCCCGGCGTGTGACTAGTGTTAAAATCTCCTCTATTCCCTGCCTTACTTGTTCCTTAAATAGTTGACCAAATAGTATATTCGCCTGGCCTCCTTTCTGAAGCGATTGTGATTTTTGTTTCAGCACCGGGAGAGGTGAAGGGAATCGTGGTCGGAGCTTGCCTCGGATTCCTGTTTTTGCTTCTAGGAACAACAATTCTATGTCTTTATAAGTGGCAGTCGTAAGTGTTAACTTTCCTGGACTTCTCCTCGACCCAATGCTGTAAATTAAAAGGGAATATAGAGCGTCAAAGGAGGTTCTCTAAAAAAAAAAGGTGTTGGATTTCCTCTTTTGTTTCTTGCCAATTTTGCATAGTTGGCTTAAAATACTTCCACTTCCCATGCGTCAAATACGTGCGAGAAAAGGAATTTTGTTTGAATTTAACTTTCCTAAGAGCTCTATTTAGAGCAGTGTTTCTCCAATGGTCTATCCTCAGATCCCAGTTGAGTCTTTTAGTTTAATTAAAACTCTACTTTACTAATATTGCACTTCAACAGTGCCTTCAAGTAACTGTAAAAACATTGCGCAAACAAATAGCTTCAACGATTTGGGCAAACTCAAATGACATATCACGCCATTGAAACACGATTTATCACGCCCCAATCGTTGCAGCTATTTGCTCCACAAATGTTTAGAACCCGTTGCTTCTTTGTTATGATTAAGGTCTGGCCAAATACCCGTCCCCTGATCGTAGCTGATTTCCAAGGAATAGGATTATGGGGAACCTGAGTCATGCGTGCAGCAGTGCTCCCAGCCCTGCTTTTTCAATCGTGCCGAGTCTTGTCTATCGAAAATGGGCGAGGCCAGCAGCAGGGCCAGTGTCCAAAAGTAGACCTGTGCAGCTGCGGCAGAGTGCCGTGGACGCTTTGTTGGTGGGAGGGAGTGTGGTGGATGGACACGTCGCACAATACGTTGCACTATCCTGTCCCTGCAGTGTTTCATCATTGCACATCTGAGAATGTTGAGATATTGCATCAGACTGATTTGAAGGAATTGTCTTTACATGTATTTAAAATCTAAAATGTATGGATGTATCGCACTGATGTTTTTTTTCA
Organism: Melanogrammus aeglefinus; assembly: GCA_900291075.1. Lineage (NCBI taxonomy): Eukaryota > Metazoa > Chordata > Actinopteri > Gadiformes > Gadidae > Melanogrammus > Melanogrammus aeglefinus. Next base: position 406,286 of record OLKM01000029.1, on the reverse strand, counting down.
ACAGTGATTATAAAAATGTGTCACTCTTGCCTCTTCTTCAGAATCGAGAGGAAATTGTGGCCGACCATTCCAAATCCCGAAAATAGCAGAATTGGGACCTGGATTCCTGATTTCCATTTGAAAGTAAGAAACAAAAAAATAAATAAGTTATTGAGTATTTGAACTGGTACGCTGTGAAGCCCAAAGAGATCCAATAACCAGCGTCATGCTAATAATCGAGAGCCACAAACTTATTAATTCCTACATTTAAGAATGAATAATCTTTCTCATTTTCTAGACAAGAAGATATTTGTCATTCTCTAGAGTCCTTATCCCACCTCATCTGCCTAAGGCAGATAGTAAAAAAGTAGGGGTTGTTTGTACCTGTATGTAAAGTAAACTGCACTGATATTCGCAAAACATTTAGCTTTTCCTTCGTTTTTTACACCTCTAAAACCCTAGGAGCAGATAATTACCGAAAATTAGGTGGAAGAAAAATAATAATAATGAATATAGGATAATAATAGTGTGTCATGCTTTCAACCAACACTAACTATGGCTGGCTAGGGCTCCCCTTTTCCCCAATCTATTCCATTCAGACTTCCGTAACGTTTTTTTTATTCAATCAAAGGATTTAAGGAATCAATGTCATCCAGATGAAGATCAATCTGAATCCCAGAATACTTTGTTTTTAACCCAGGCCTGCTCCCACACACATTTAGAGCTTGTGCAAAGTGAGTGATTCAAAGGTATGTTGAACTGCAGTGGTGACCGCCAGGAAATAACCTTCCTCTCCTCCCTCGCAGAACGACCCGCCCAAGGAGAACACCCTGGTGGACGTGAGCGTGGTGGAGGTCGACCTGCTGGACGGCAAGTCCGTGTTCGAGGAGGACAAGGCCAGCCTGCCGCTGAAGAAGGACAAGTACCTCTCGGAGGAGCACAGCAGCGGCATCGGCGACTCCTCCTGCATGTCGTCGCCGCGCCAGAGCGTGTCGGACAGCGACGAGGGCGGGGACCTGGGGGAGACTGCGGCGGGCGCCGTGCAGTACTCCTCCGTGGTGGCCTCCCAGGGGTATAAGGTTCAGAACCCCAACGCCACTGCGCACGGCCAGCAGCCACAGCAGCAGCAGACGACGCCGTCCTTCAGCAGATCCGAGTCCACCCAGCCGCTGCTGGAGTGCGAAGACGGCGGCGACACGCCGGGGTCGAGCGGACAGTCGCGCCTCCTCTCGCCTGGCAGCGGTTACCGGAGCAAAACGTTCGACCACGGGAGTGCTCACTGTGCTGAGGGTGGGCCCCAGGGGCCCGGGGAACAGGGGAGCGCAGTCTTACTCAGGTTCTGGCCGGGGGACCAGGAGTGTCAGCAGTCTGGTGCTCAGGACGCAGCAGAGAGCCCCGGGTTCCTGGAGGCCGTGCCAGCCTCCCACTGCATGACTAAGTTGGTCGGCTACCGGCCCCAGTGAGGGTCAAAACTGGAGGAGCTGTTGCATCATATTGCACTGTGGTGCCATTTCTTTTTCAAATCAAATCTAAACATTGAACACGAAAAATGTAGCAAGTCTTCAATGCACTGCCAATTATGAGTGGTTGCTGCTTTTTTTTTTACGTCCTAGTCATACCAGTCAAACTTATTTTCGCTTTGTGTCAACTATAATGTAGGCATGTGTAATGGAGATTTCACATTAAAGTAATCCAAGTGTTGGTTTGCGTGTTTTTGTGTTTGAGTGTACATATCAACGCTCTTCGAACACTCTCTTTACCCTAACATGAAGGGAGATGGAGATACGAAGAGAGATGATAACCCACATGCAGAGCCCAAAATGACGGCTCCTACTTGGGTCTGAACTTGCTTAACCCGGGATCTTCATGCAGGCCTGCAATGCAGTGATATGTGCTTCTGATTCTTTATTCTAACATCTGATATCCACATCAACAGAGAGACTGGGGGGTAATTTGATAAAAGACAAATGCAAGAACATGATTGAACCAAGCCTCCAGCAGAAGTGTTGGCAGTGTTTTTATTTTAAATAGGATCTTGATATAGAGATGTGTTTAATGCCACCATTTTGAGGTTGGTCATTGGGGAATGATCAATAAAAAGAACCATCAACATCCCAAATAGTTCATTTAATGGCAATTAAAGAAATATTTAATATAAATATTTTATTGAAGGTTACAAGCCTAACAAAATACCCAACTAATACCCTGGATATTGATGTAGGGATGGTAGCTGGGGAAATTAAAAAAAAAACATAAACAAAGAAATGGTATTGTTCAAATAGGTTTGCAGTCCTAGATGATATTTGTCTCCTTAATATTTAAAAGTGTGCGGACTCATCAAGTTCTCTGCGGATATGTGGCATTAACTCACTTACTGAACTGGCCGGTCCGAGCAGGTGGGTTGCCATGACAACCCACCCATGCCTTTGGGCATATTTGTCTCCCAACATCAAATGACCTCCATGAACCCAGTATCTCCAGACACAAGACACCGTGCGTTCTCCATGGGACAGAGAAACCCAAGCTGATCAGCAGCTGGCCCAAGAAACACCGTGAAAGGGGCTGAACAAGATGCTGTGATTTAGACACCCCTTCTGAAGGGGCTGCCAAGTAAGCTTTCCCATACAAGCAAGTTCCTGTGATGCATAGGTTCAGAAATAAATCAGTGCTACAAGTATGGAATTGGATTTGGATTTTGAATAGGTTTTGGATTTTGAATACATTGCTAAGACAAAAAAAACCATGCCGCAACTGGTATATAGTTATTTTCTATGTTCATCTGTGACTAGAGGCTCAAAGTGGTGGTTACAGATCCATCGACTTACAGATCTCTTAACTGTGTGAGCTGCTCATCTCAATGAATGAGGGCGATGGGCTGCTAATCCTTTATTAATGCCGACAACACTTACAATTGGGAATTCATTTGGGGTAGCAGAAGAAATCAAGAGAGAGGAAGACGTAGAGGAAACAGGCCTTTGGAGTTTTCATTTTCTACAAAACCTGCCCCCCTGTCCGAGGCAGGTGACTAGTCACGCACTTTTAATGTGTTTTGCATGCTGCCATTTTTGGTCCGTTCTATAATTAATGCAGGAGCAACGGCGGCACTCTGACCTAGAAACCTTGCAGCCTTCTTTAGGAAAGCCTCGGGAAAACCCTAAACTCACTACTCTGACAGTATAGTGAGTGGGGAGCATCCTCGCTCTAATGGAATGAATCCATGCTGCGGGGCTAGCCTGTCACCTCCGTCCTGTCCATGAAGAAGAGCTGAAAGACGCTTGTCCGCATTGAATGATTTAAAGCGTGCCTGCTATTCCGTTCTCTCCCTGTCGCTCTCTCTTAAGGAGGTTTTTAAGAGGTGATGGATGTCTGATCTGCTCAACCTCCTCCAACGTCTGAGCCCCAGAGGGATCAGCACTGGTGACTTCATCCTCCATCACCAAGGGGGTGGGGGGGGGGGGGGGGGGAGGAGGAGGTGGACAGCACCGCCCAAACGCAATGGAAAGTGTCCTAATAACTGATAAATGCTTCAAGATGAAATCATATCGCAGGTTTCCACCAGGCTGAACTGTACAGCCGAAGATGAATCAGATAATGTTCTGGCTCATGCAGATTTTTGGATTGATGCAGCATCAATGGTTTTTGTTTAGACTTGCAAAACATGTCTTGATTGTTTCGTTTGAAATGTTTTTACCGATTTGGTGTGTGTTCCCGCAGTCCTGTATTCTGCAATCCATGGTCAAGCCTTCCTGGTCAATGACTTCACATTCACGTTGCAAAGTAATCAGAGACTGAATGGACCCCCACCTCAAAGATAATAGGCCTAATATTGAAAAATAAATTCTGTCTGCGTCAAGTCATGATGCTTGGCGCCTGACAGAACTCAAAATATAACCAGCAAATACAAAACAACTCCACATGTTAAAGGCTGAGAGAACCATGCAGATGTTAGAAGGTAATATGACGGATAGCTCTTAATGGTGGTCTGTGAGTGCCTGGGCTGCTTAAGGGGAAATCCAAGTCCCGACATCCCCTTGTTTTCCCGAACGAATACGTGTATTGATTTTGGCGTAAGTAAGCGCATATCATGTATGTTTACACATAGTTTGTTTAGTTTACGTTCATGTAACCTCCTTCCCGCATGCGTTCAGAATTATGTTGATCAGAAAATGAATATGTTTACAGAGGGAGGGCGCAAAAGGCAAGATGGACGGCTTTTAAAATACACCATGCATGTGCGTGTGTCTGCGCGTGCACGTGTGTGTGAGTACATTTAGTGGTGGTTGAAGAGCAGGGGGTTTAATTATTTGAAAGGGGCACTACAACCCCCCGTCCCACCATACACACACACACACACACACACACACACACACACACACACACACACACACACACACACACACACACACACACACACACACACACACACACACACACACACACACACACACACACACACAAAAGACAACATTAGTGTTATTAATTCTTTGGAACGGCACACTCTGGTGTCCCAGGAGAGCGTGCCATTGCCCTGACCTTTCCACACGTGGTGTTCTTAAGCCTCCCTCCTCAATCCGTGGATGATAGTCTTTGGAAGGGCCGGCCTATTAGCATCGCGAGGAAGGCTGTCACAGAACAGAAATTATAATAATGCGCTGATACACGATTTCATCTCCAATGATGCCCTGTTCACACCAATTGTATATAAGCAATGAATGATGATCACGAACCATCTACTCTCAGTGGGACGAGAGAAAGACGAAACGCATTGCACATACACACAAACACAATGCATATTTATGCCCAAGGCTAAGTATTTAATCTTTGGTGCTCTGGTTTCTATGTTTATGGGAATAATACTTCAGTGTAGAAGGCCTGTTCTTCCTCTGTAGCCACTGTATACGATTATGACACAAAAACGAATCATCTATCCCCTGGTGTCCGAACAGGACTTGAGTCTCCATTTGAATCGGTCAATCTCTAACCTAGACCTATATAGTGTTATACCGGATACAGACGGATATGAGGATAAACCACAGACTCGGTCCTCTGGGAGGGATCACATGTCTGTTTCAGCAGCTCCCGCCCCTTGAAATAAACACACTTTCTGTGTGTCAGCATAATCAATAGGGCAAGCAACATGCAGAGCCAGGCCAGAGAAGAGCTGCAGCAGCAGCCAGACGCAATTGCAAAGATTCCCTTTAATTTGATCAACTTTGCTGAATCATTTGCGTCGGAGCCCGGCGTCAGGCAGGGGGGGGGGGGGTGGGGGAGGGAGAGAGAAGCTTTTCTGAATGTAAATCTGAGACTGATGGGCGGACGGGCACGGCCCATGTACAGAAGGGTGGATGGGATGTGTGTGATGCGGGGTAGGTAAAGGCAGACGGATTGGGGAGGTATATAGACTAGGCAGAAGCTCAAGGGTAGAGGAGGGGCATAGCAAGAAACAAAGGGGAGTATCCCTTTCATGTGCTCAATCCACCCCATGAGGCTGCTGCAAGCCTCCCTCTCTCTCTCCTCCCTCTCTCTCTCTCTCTCTCTCTCTCTCTCTCTCTCTCTCTCTCTCTCTCTCTCTCTCTCTCTCTCTCTCTCTCTCTCTCTCTCTCTCTCTCTCTCTCTCTCTCTCTCTCTCTCTCTCTCTCTCTCTCTCTCTCTCTCTCTCTCTCTCTCTCTCTCTCTCTCTCTCTCTCTCTCTCTCTCTCTCTCTCTCTCTCTCTCTCTTTCTCTCCCCTGGCCCTTATTCCGGTCTGTTTCCTTGGCTTTGCGGAGAGGAAGGACACTGCCGCTCCCGAATGATTCAGCCCCTTCCCACCGGCCGCGTGCGTACCACAGACCAAACACAGTATGTCTCTGCTGCAGTGTCTGGATATCCTCGCCGCTTTGCTCTCCTCTTTGCGGCACCCATGCTGCGCCCTCTCTCTCTGAGGTGTGCATAGCAGCTGCCCTCCGTTTCCCCCCCCAAGTGCTGAGGTGAGTCAGCTGCCGCTTATCCCTTGTTTGATGCTGGACAATACCGACCACAAAAGAAAAGGAGTGAATGTTTCAATTCCTTCCCGCAACTTGGTTTTGTATATCCGCGACCGTCGTTTCGTGGATCTAATTCCGGGGGATAGGGACTGCTAATATGAGTGCTGTACGGATACATCTCAATGACAAACTTTCTATATTGCACCGAGAGTTGCCTTAATACGTTCTAGTCTGCTAACAAGGTCAGCCTTTCCGGGGGGGGGGGGGGGGTTTGAAGAGCATTTTTTTTTCTGTAATCCCAGCACCCTCCCATTGACAATGGGATACATTACGGGAAGGATCAGACGACATCCGTTTCACCACGCTCTGAGTTCATAGGTAATGCTCCGAGAGAGCCCTGGATCGAAGAGACAGAAAGGATGACCGAAGGAACCGAGGACCCCAATGTCACGCTAGCGGTGCCGCCTCCCGGAGCCGTCCCCTCTAACGTTTCAAACGAGGATGCTGAGCCCGCACCTGACCAGAAGCAGGAGGAGCCGGGGGCCGGCGCTGATGAGAACGAAGTTGGTTCGGAGGGGGAAACCGAGGGGGGGGCCGGCGGTGATGGAGAAGAGGAGGAGGGGGACAGAGAATGGACAATGGGAATTTGCAGTTTGTCAAGTACCTGCTGCGTGTGCATCGAGATGGAGCAGATTCACAGTTGCCTGCGCTCGGAGAAAATCTGCATCCTACCCATCCTAGCTTGCCTCCTTAGCTTAGCCTTGTGCACCGCCGGTCTGAAGTGGGTATTTGTGGACAAGATCTTTGAGTACGAGCCCCCGACCCATTCGGACCCAAAGCGCATCGAGCAGGGCCCTATTATCATATCGGCTGACCCCACACTCAGACTTCCTGTGTCATTTCCAAATCTGCTCTCACCTGCTCCCCCTTTGGCCAACACCATTAGAACAACCACAGCGGGCCAGGAATTCACCGTCAGAGCGAGACCTTCTGGGTCTTTGATATCGACTAAAGTTCTGCAGGGAAACTCGTCCACCGCTCTGACGTACCACGCAGACGAGCCCGCAGCCTCGAAGGCCCCCAAACCCGACAAGCAGACCCCCATCAAACACAACACTGTGGAGTTTAACGACATAATCATCACTACAAGTGGTAAGCATGGAAACCCTTTTTGTGAATTGTGATAATGACGATGCTACCGAGACCAGTGATGTCGCAACTTAAAATGCCTACATAGCAGATTGACAGACTTTGGCAGCCAGAACCCAAGGGTGTTCAGTTGTGTGACCTAGCTGACTTAAGAAGATGAAAGCACTTTGTTGCATTGTGTGTGATAATGTATGACAATATATGACAATAGAGATGACAATCGTCGGTTGTCACGCAAACCTTAAAAACAGAGATTCATGACTTGCCAAATGCATGGACTATGCATTGTCACTACCCAATTCAAGATCAAAAAGTACAACCAGGATTACATTTGACTCTGCTTATATTCTATTTGTAAATATATCTGAATATATATGAAATACAGTTTGGTGAATTTATAGAATATAAAGAAACAAATATCATTGAAATTCAAAACATGCTATATGCAAATGTGGTTATACTATCATTAAGATTGACCTATAATTAATGTAATCTATATTCTATAATAAGATAATTATATTCTATAACTCACGTAGAGGAAAGTATAATAATTTGATTAATACGATCCATACCCTGTTTGGTAACACTTTGCAATAAAGGTACATTAATTCACCAACAATAAGCATTAGTTAAGGAATTATATAGGAATTATAATATATTGTTAGCATAGGGATTAGGGTTACTTTTTTATATGGTAGTTGAGGTCTTGTTAGTTCAAGTTATTCTAGTTGCACTAGTTGTGTGTAAGGGTTAACCCGTACCCCATTATATATTGCATAGATTAACCATTACCTTAGTTAAAATGTAAAACCATTGCTAAACCATTTGTAAATATTACGAGTTTATGATTTTTAATACGATATTATGATTAGCTATCTGTTAATTATCGGTTAGTTAAAAGGGGAAATCTCAGAAGTTTTAGTTTGTTTAACTTTGGAGACACTATCATTGACAATAAGTGGTATTTTTCCCAGTGTCTCAACGGGCACCAGTTTGTTCTGTTCATAGCACTGCAAATGCGAGGGCTTTTCAGTGAGCCACAGCCTCAATCTCCGTTGTGTGACTTCATATGACGATAGATAGTGGCGGTTTTCATTCTATATTATGTATTTTGACTGGCAGCTTTCTTCCAAAATATACAGTTAGTTACTTACTTGTGGTACTGCAGCCTGGCCCAGAAACCTTAGGCCAACCAAGACGATACATTATTCTATGGATTCCAGACCTGCAAATACAACTGTTTGTTAGAACATTTATAATGATTCTCTAACCTAATACCTAAACTCAAAGCTAGGTTAGGCAATCTATTTTAGAATACTTTTGTCATTTTAGTTGAAATTCTCTTTACATCCCGAACAACAATCTATAAATCGAATAAAAGAATCTGGTATCTGTGGATGTTGCAGGCTTGTATGTATCATACCCGTCCAATATTTAATTTGGCTCTAGTTTAAACCTTTTCTAATCTAATACCTTAACTTAACCATCTCTAACCCAATTCCTGAATTCAACCTCTTCAACCTTAATTTAACAATCTCAATACCTAAATTTAGCCAAAACTGTAAAACCAATACTGAAACATCACCAGCTCTAACATAATTGAACTTAATCTTGAACCAAATACCTTGTCAGCCATGTACATTGGACTTGAATACCTCATTCAAGTCAATAGTATTTGTATGGCTGTATATCTCATTCACAGTCACAGAGGGCTTCAAATGCCCCATTTTATAACATCCCCTTAGCCTTCCAAAGACAAAGGATAAACTCCCTTATTCATTCAGGCAGAAACCTTTGGTAGGAACTTGGAGGAAGGGGGATCTCTCCTCCAAGGGATGGTAAGGAGTGCAATGGGTTTGAACAATGGTCTGATGGAGATGTAAGGAAAAATTGTGCAAGTGTACCGGTTGTCAGAGGTTTGGAAAAGAGGGGCTTGTGTCCGGGAGGGATTCGATGTTCATAACTTGTTGTCGATCCCTTTATGCAACGGTTGCCTCTTTAAACTGGTGTAGTGGTTCAATGCACCAGCAAACAACAGGGGTGAGAGCAAAGCAGCATGTTTGACATTGCATCTGCTTTAGCACCATGCCCTGAGGGTGGGACAACTTGATTGGTTCTTGAGATACCACAAAACCCTGCTAGGTCGCCGACAAGTGTAGCTATGGGTTATCTTAGAATCTGCCGTCGCCTGCTGGTTCACCTTGCCCAAAAATTTGGCATCATTTTGCTGAAGAGGTTTTAACTTCTACAACAAGATGAACTTTTGTTCTTCTCATGAGCAGTGGTTAGGTTACTCTCCCTACATCGTTCATGTGGAAAGAACTGGAACAACTACGATGCAATGGCACAGTAAAGCTAGTGCACCAACCATGGCTTTATGAAAGAACCAATAAACTGGCTGGCACTTACATGTAACATGCAGTCTTACTTATAACTTATTGATGGAACTGCATCTGAATATCGAGGGGCTTAAGTAATGCTGCCTTGTATCAATGCAGCACAAACAATTGATTTTTTTTTTACAACCATTGTTATTCATGACGCATTATCATCACTAGGCCACTATGATCCGAGTTTACTCGTTCATTCTGTTTTAACCTTCAGCTTTTCTTAATGAATAATTGAGCATGCTACCCGAAAAATATATGGAGCATAAGGGGCTCCTCGTTGTTGCATTTTATTGTTGGCTGTGTGGTCAACAGACTCTTGTATACATAAAAGAAAACTGGATTCCATACCATTTAATTGAATTAATTATTGCGTGCAATATATAGAAAAATTAAAAAAAAACAGATAGACAAATGCAAAAAAGTCAGTAATTAAAAACATTTAAATAAACAACAAAGACAGAAATTCACATTATGTTTAATTTTGTAAGTTGTTTTGGCCTCTCCTCATTTGCAGGTTCAATATAATAATGATATATTATGGCCCTAATTACCATATACAATACCAAAATAATTATAATCTAAATAATATCTAATTATTTTATTGAGCTCAAATTCTTTCATGAATGCAATGCCTTGTTCATTCAACGTTTAATTGGTTTGAAAAATCTACAGTTTTATGCGAAACACTTATTCATTGTACGGGTAAGACCCTTTTGACAGGGGTGTCATCATGAATCAAACACAGAAAATACTAATTATGGGTCTGCTACTTTTATGTAGCAGTGGCACATGGTCCTTGATCAGTACGTGATATCTTCATTAGTTTAGTCCACTGCCCGGGCCCTACACACATAAAAGAGCACCACCCATGACTAGTGTGATGAGCGACAATCCTGCAATGGCTCTGTGAAAACGCTATATTGTGTTTTAACCAACGTCCCTTACCTTACCTTCCTGTAGCTTCCGTGAGCACCACTCCAGTGGCTAAGACGTCGAGTCATGTCATGCGCTGCAGTGACAGCCAGAAGAACTATTGTGTGAATGGAGGAGAGTGCTTCACCCTGGAAGTCATACCAGGCAGCACCAAGTTTCTCTGCAGGTAGGTCCTAGCTTAAAAAAGTGTATCACAAGGTAGCCTACCTTACTGGAACTTTCAGCAACACATTGTTCTCTATTTTTATGTGTTCAAATTTGAACTGAAACAGGGGGTTCCTGGTTACTTTAAATACAAATTAACAACTTAAAACTTAGTCAATTAATAGATTAGACAGTTTGGAACCAAGACTGCAGCTGGAGTCAACAATTCCATTTATTTTTATTTTTTTATTTATTGTTATCTAAATTCTCCACATTTGTGTTCCCCTTTTAGGTGCCCGAATGAATTCACTGGTGACCGCTGTCAGAACTACGTTATGGCAAGCTTTTACAGTATGTCTAAAACCTCTTACATCTGTGTTTGGATTAAAGCATGCTTTCTATCATTTTGTTGCTTCCTTTTTTCAGAAATTTTGGTTTCTCTATTTTTATATATATATATATATATATTATATACATATATATATATATTATATATTATATATATATAATATATATATAATATTATTATATATTATAATAATATATATATATATATATATATATATATATATATATATTATATATATACATATTTGCCACAATACAAAATGCAAGCAAAACAGGTTAGGATATGGTAGGATTAACTCTTGTCTTTCTTATTTCTATTATCCCTAAAGAAATAATCCAAAACGAAAATAATGTTGACTCGCAATTATGCTTTCTTAACAGAAATCGATCAAAATCCATGCATGCCAACATGACAGTGCACATGGATCTGAATATCTGTATGATCAGTTTCAACAGGAAAAAAATATAGAATTACATATGAGTTTTCATCCCATAAATATCCAACACTTTATTCATTATTTCATTTATATTTGTGGATTTTGGCCTTGATTCTAGATGCTTGACTTTGTCAATACATATCTCTTTCTGAATCATGACTCCATATTAATGTCTAAATATATATATTACATCTTAAAAATACTGGATTGCAAGATTCTTCCGAAAAGTCCAAAAAATAAAACAATACAAAAAGTCGCAAAATAGCAGCACAACTCATGGTCGCAACTTAAGGCCACAATTAAAATATGGATCTGTAACTGTGTGAGGCAATAAGTTCACTATCCCAAAGCCCTTTGTAGATTCAGGAGAGGCAAATTGACACAAAGGGGGATTTCTAGTTGTCGATATTGATTCCACTTTCGCTTGCTTCCGAAATCTCCGGATGTTTCCCTTGACCCCAAATGTACCCACTGTTCCTGTTTTCTGTCCTCCAAGTGCCTCGTGGCACATAGGGCCTAGTACCCACTGTTCCAGTCTGCAGTAAACTAGAGAAGCAGCAGCCGCAAATCATCTTGGAGCCAAGAATACATAAGTGTACCCAGGAAGTGCTTTGGAGAGGATTCGACTGAATCATTAGACATCGGCCAATAAAGCACTAACTTTTCGCATTGCCAGGCATGATAAGAAATGCAGAAGCAGGCCTAAGCCTCTTAAAAAATGGACTAAATTCACTTTTACACAGAATAGATTGCCACTGTGCAATAAAGAATGAACATTTCGAACCAAAAGTAATGATATTCCTGTTTGAGTGAATATCAAGAAATGCTGGTTCCTTGTTATGATGTTATTGTTTCTAAATGAATTACACAGTAGTGGTGGATATCCTTCTTTGAGATGCTCCAGATAGTTGTATGTTTCTCTGGTGTTAAGCTGACACAGCAAAGAGAAATGAATGCAAGACTGACTCATGCTACAAGGCCACTTGAAGCTGCTTCCCTATATCTTTAGGCTGCTTTCCTAGCGTTAGGCGGCTTCCCCATATCTTTTGTCTGCGTCCCTAGCTTTAAGGGGCTTCTCTAAATCTTTGGGCTGCTTCTCTATAACTTTAGGCTGCTTCTTGCTTTTTAGGCTGCTTCTCTTGTTTGAGTCTGCTTTTCCAGGTTTAAGCAGCTTCTCTAGTTTACTATGGATTGAGTCAGCTGGCAAAATTTCTATCAAGGAACATGTCGAGATTTAGGAAGTGAAGATGAATGTGTAAATGCAATATAATGACTTCTGGAACACAGCCCTATACCAAGTCTTGTGACATCTGAAGGTTATTGGCCAAAAGGAACAGTGAGACAATGTGCAACATACAGGATATGCACATATTTATTGTGTTAAAGCCTCTCAAGTCATTTCAAGTCTGGGTGGTAATACCTATATTGCTACGTTTCACTGCTACGGTTAAGATTGATTGCCAATTGTGGAAACTCGTTTTTTTATGAATTTGAACAGGCTTATTAGTCTCAACAGCTTATGGATCAGGTTTATAACTTGATATGCTGCTAACTATCATTGACAAAATGATTCAGAGTGCTTGGTAATTGCTTTGCAGTTATCTAGTAAAGAATGCTGTAAGGGCAAAGCATATGGATGTTGGGTAGAGTGCTTGGCAAATTAATAGTTGTGGTTCCCTCACATGTGCATTGAGTTCATATAAATCATATTAGGCATGACCAGGTTCTACCTTATCGATTGATTGATTTATAACAGTATATCTTGCTAGAACGACTGCTGTGGGTGTATTTTGTAAGATTCTGCTGTCTGACCACCCAGGCAGCAGTTATTGTAGATTGACCAAAACATAAGTGGTCCTCGCAGCATGTGATTCTAGAAGTAAACTGTTTTTTCTGGGATAATCTATTTATGGAAATAAATCTATTGATGCGATACCAAACTTGTATTTAAAAAAACAGGCTGTATACACGATCAAAAGATGGTTGACCTACATTTAAAATATAATAGTTCTAACCTAGCATAATGATTTGAATATATAATAGCTACAGAGAAATTGCAGAATCAAAGCCATGACTATATGCTTAAATACTCTCGATAAGTAATTGAAAATCAGGGTTTGGTGCTTTCAACCATCTGCACATTATATGGCTGCATGGTGATCCACTTTACCTTTGTTTTATGTGACATGATGGAGCAATGTACGGCTTGTCTTCATCACATAGCACTGCTCATTAGAATAGGGCAGTGAATCAGGTCAGCAGGACTACATTGGCAGCTTTTTGGAAGAAAAATGTGCAAACAAAAACAACAAAAGAAGTGGACTAGATCACTGAAGAGAGATACAATACAATGAGTCTTTATTCTACACACTGGTTAGAAAGTCAGAATATTAATAATATTAGTCCGCTCATACATATTTGATAGCCACACCAAAATGTTAGCATCCAAGAGACCACTGTATGTTAGGAAGTACAGTGTCTGCACAATATACGCATAGATTCCGTAGTGTTTAGTGATCTCCTCATATGTGACTAGCCTTTGCTACTATTGAGAGTCATGATGCATGTGCATGCTAATGCAACAATGCTATACATAAAAATTACCTTCTTAAAGAAACATGCCTTTTGAATGGATTTGGTTTGTTTGGTTTCTTTTAACGTTGATGTCTCTTTTTCTGCCCTGGTAGAAAATCTTGGGATTGAATTAATGGGTATGGATTGTTTCTACATCTTAGTTTGCAGATATAGGATTATCGATATAGATATAGGACTGCACGTTGGATTTATTTTGCCACTAAATGGATCATACAATACAGACCTAAGAACTAATAATATCAATGAATCATATACATACAAGTATTTCAGAGAAAAGATTTTATGCTGTTTCATTGTTCTTGTTACCTCTCTAAAAACATTTCAAATGCAGCATATTCATTTTACTATACTTTAGGTAACTAATTGTAGTTCTTTTGTAATTAGTGTAAACGATTCATTTCATTTCCTCTAACCAATCATTGCCAGGTGAAGAACAAATGACGTTCTTAACCTTCAACATTATGGCCTGTCATTTTTCATCTTTAATTTCAGAGAGCACGATGAAAACATTCTGTTGTCAACCTCAGCTAATCGATTTTCGTGGGTGTAGTTTTCTGTTTGAAGGAATAATTGCTTGAACAACTAAGACTTTTTTTTAATCTGTCACATAATTTGTTCACATCATATCTGACACTAGAAGAACAACCTCTAACCTCCTCCCTAAATCCTTATCCCGTCATGTCATTGCTACTTTGTTTTCACTTTCTCTTCCTGCTCTCATTGAGATCAGGATTTATTTTTTGCCAGGGAGACCTATTAGCACACACAAACACATAGCCACACACACACACACACACACACCATGCACACACACACACACGCACACACACGCACCAACACACACAGCACACACACACACACACACACACACACACACACACACACACACACACACACACACACACACACACACACACAATTATATTAATACAGTACATCTAAAATAACTCAGACTTTAAGTACTACCCCACCACATTGGGGTTAATTTGATTATAATGATTCTTGTATGCAATACACGCCTATACACTATATTGTACTTGCACAATGGTACATGTTTTTTTACATTATACACGTATAAAAAAATGCTAAATCTATATCTGTCTTTATAGTTTGTGTATGCAAGTGTGTGTGTGTGTGTGTGTGTGTGTGTGTGTGTGTGTGTGTGTGTGTGTGTGTGTGTGTGTGTGTGTGTGTGTGTGTGTGTGTGTTGTGTGTGTGTGTGTGTGTGTGTGTGTGTTTGTGTGAGTGTGTGTGAGTGTGTGTAGACCTAGTTTCAAGAATGCACTGTCTTCTTTTCCAGAAGCCGAGGAGCTGTATCAGAAACGTGTAATAACAATATCAGGAATCTGCATTGCACTTCTCGTGGTTGGAATCATGTGTGTGGTTGCCTACTGCAAAACAAAGTAAACTATCATGCTTCAGTTGATATTCCTTTTTGTTTTGTTATGTTTTGTTTGTATACTACTAAAATGATGGCTGTATATACAGGCTTAATTCAATCCCAGACAAATATTGAGTTTTAAAAACATTTGGGCTTTTCCTTATTTGATATTTTTGTCTTCTAAATTAGTGGCTAGTCTCAACACCCAGGTTATCTCTCCATGAACAGAAAGCAAAGGAAAAAGTTCCATGACCGTCTGAGACAGAGTCTTCAAAAGGAGAGAAACAACATGGCGGCCAACCGACCAGAGGTTTCTAACCACCCCCTCCAAAATGTTCAGCCGATGACTGTAAGTCTCCATTCAAATTACTACAGCCAAATTCCATCCAAAAGTCTTCAATTTCGGTGACCGTTTCATAAAATAACACGTTTTCTATCTTTTCCAGCAACCAACATCTAAAATTGCAAACAGTGCACAGCATGTAATGGAGAAGGAGACAGAAATGCTGTTCTCAAGCCAATTTGCCTCATCAGCAGTCACCTTGAGCAAAAGGTAATGATTCTACACTGCAACTCTGGTGTCCAATGTCAAGCAATTCATACTTACTCAAAATAAAACAGCATAGAGGGGTTATGCTTGAGAGCTAGTTACCGTGCTTTAATCATTGAAGAAGATATGCCGTAACTACAGAAACTAGAGGCGTGCCTCCAGGAAATACCTGGGGATCGAACTGGGATTCCGGGCTACTTGTTTTTCAGGTCTGGTGAAATCTTAAACCCCATTATTTTAATATTTCTTATTATTTTGAGCTACCTAGATTGATCCATAGCGTGCTTCTAGGAAGTAATGAAGGCACAGGGTATTTTACTTTAGCTTGTATTTCAGTTGAAGTAGCTTGGGACGAGGCATAATATTTGATCAGACTGAATCGGTTAAAATGTTCACGAATTAGAACATTTGACAGCTAGATATGTGACAAAATTTGCTACATTTTGGCAAAACAGCGGCTCTTCTACCAGGGTTTGAGCTCATCATTGGGCTGATGCTAGCGCTGGCGGCAGGAAATCTGAATAAGAAGGAACACTTTACAAATACTCTACCAGAGGAAGTGGGAGGGAAGGATCTTGTTCATTCATAAAGATGGTTCCTGAGGCATTAGAGATTGATTTCACAACAGCAGACCTGGAATGGTGCCCTGGCATATGGATGAATGAGATCCGGTATTCTCACATGGTAATTATTCTAAGAATTATAATCATTTCTAAATTAGTCAACATATTAAAGGCTAGGGGGGCAAAAAAACAAGCCATTCCTCCAGAAGCGGTTGGCTGCAGTCGTGTGGAGTTCTGGAGATGGATTAGAAGTACAGATTGAACCTCGGGTTGTGCTGTCCCACAGGGGGGTGGGTTTGAACGGAAAGCTGAAGATGCAATTTACAAATGCTGAAGAAGCACAAGTCAAGCTGAAAACCCCCCCTTACTTTCCTTTCCAACAATCACTGTGCTAAAGACACTTCCTTGGCTAGGGATCCCAAGAGGCGTTGAGAGGAGTAAGCAGTTTAACTTAACATGGACACACAGTGGACATGAGGGAAAGGGGTTTGGCCTATAATTGAAACAGATGATTAGAATATATGTTTCTAAATAAGAGAATCCAAACAAGCTGAGAAATTAACAATTTTGACTCAATTTAAAAAACATGTAAGACTGTTGACTCATTCTCATCGTTCAGCAGCTGTTTTTGCCCTTACATGACACCTCACTGTCATCGGCATCTGAATAAGTGTGTGAAGGCTAGCCTCAGCTAGCCTCTTGTTGGCATAAACTTCCACTGTCATTAAAGCATTTTGATTAAATCATAGAAGTCACAGACATCCAGTAGCTTTACTACTTCAGAATTCAAATAAAATCTAGGCTTTTCTACTCAAATATCTGATATTCAATTGTGGATAGACTGCAGACCAAAGCCAGCGTGTGACCTTTAACTCCAGTGATTTATTGTTATTGCCCTATACTTCCTTATCTTTAAAGACCTCTACAATGTCTGCATATTTAAGCGATTATTGCAACATTATTTTGCTTACAATTAGTAGAATTGTAATATCTCATCATAATTTCAGATTCCAAATTTTAACAGTGGGTGGTCCAAAGTTGGCGCATGACAGAAAACTGTTTTCTGAAAAAAGTCAGGTTACATTGATTAAAGGGTACACAACTACTGAATTTATTGAATCCAGAGGAGCTCAAATGAATGCTCAATTCTATTGATTGGAACTACAAATCGACTTACTCCTAAAACAGATAAGATACCAGAAACACAGGTCGCTGCAGGGTAAATTACGTACATTAGCATGTACATATCACGAGACCCTGTGTTTGACCCGATTTTATTCAAATGACTCCACTTGATGGTTCATAATCGAATAGAGTAGAGTCATTGAGTTCTTAAGAGCAATAGATTGATTGGTTTGCAGAAAATACAAATCCAAGGGAATTTTTGCTGATGCAGAAGACATATCCCTGTTGATATCAGACCCCCTGACTCTGGAAAATACTGGCTTCAGATTCCCTTTTGAAGGGTTAGCGTCTCAGATATGCCATCCCTAATATTTGTGGGTACATATTGCTCAGACCTCTGCTGCATAAAGCACAGTGACGGTTGGCAAGCAGAGTGTTCATTGATAGCCATGAACACTCAGCTATAAAAACATATTTTTGTGACACATTTGTGGACCTTATTTTCTCATCTATCAGCAAGTCATCCTCGTGTATCGTACTCATAAATCTAACTGAAGTCATCTAGGTCTGTTGTTCGATTTCAATACACTCTAAAATACCATTGCCTGTATATTATTTATGAATTAAATAGTTGCATTTTATTGACATTAAAGCCCTTGACATCTATGCAAACTATACATACTGTAATAGAGAGTACACCAGGTTAATTATCTTGCCATACAAAAACGACTTAATAAATGAAAGACCTGAAATTTAGAATGTGGATTTTGCTCTGATTGACTGAAGCACACCTAAACCCTTATTCTAACACGATTTCTCTTTGATTGTAAAAAAATGCGAAAAAAATCTTTCAGATATTGGATGCAGCTTGAACCAGGGTGGATATTATCAATCATTTTAACAGGAGTGAAAAAGTCTAAATGAACGTATGCCTCTTTGTGTGTGCAGTTTGAGTTTGTTGAGCTTGAGCTGGAGTGAGAATGTTCTCTCTGAGAATCCATTGGTCTTGGAAGTGCCATCCTCAGCGAAGAAGCACCGGGGACGGCTGAATGCCTTGGGCCACGTGAAAGACCTCAGTGCCTACATGGACAAATCCCAGGACACCTCCAACATCTACCATGACTTACAACATAGCAAGAGGTAGGGTGGAAACAACATTGGTCCATTTTCAAACAGCTGTATCATTAAGTGTCTTTGTTACAGTTTAATTACACGATTAATAAGTAATGCAACCACCTGCAACAGTGGGTACCTTAAAGGTGCAGTGTGTAGGATACATCTAGTGGTTAGGCTGCAGATTGCAACCAACTGAATATAATGACATATACACATATATATATATATATATATATATATATACAATACTATATATATATATATATATATATATATATATATAATATATATATATATATATATATATATATATATATATTATATAGTATATGACGTACATGCTGTACATGCTGTTACATACACAGTTACAACAACACGGTACTTAAGATGTAATGATGATGATTTTTAATACTAAGTGAGTATTCCCTATATGACAACTCAATGCTGATCTTTATACCGTTCCTCAGCCGTAACCACAGAATCGCCTCCTTCTGACCAGTGGATGCCCAGTCCTAACACCTCAACATCTCAGTCTGGCTCCGCCCAATCGACAAGAAAGAGAGAACACTTTTTGCCACTCTACTTTGCAAACAAGTACTCATTCACTGAACCCCTAACAAAGACAGCAAAATTACACATGACCATGTGTGCATGGTGGCTATTCAAAGTGGCCCAACACCCCCTCTGGTCCTGCTTATAGAACTTGTGGTCATGCGAATCAGCAAGAGTAAAATGATGGCTTACCCATGAAGCCCAATAGTAATGGCCTGTGTTACAGTAGAAGCAATATGGAGTCCCAACATTAACCAACGTTTTACAGAGAAACAGCTCAAAGATGATCAGCGTGGAGCAGCCTCTTGCAGATGTCCCCTTTTGTGATGACAGAGAACCTCGTTCTTGAGGTGTGGACATGCCTGTCATTACGAAAGGAGCGCTTGACCGGCAGGGCAGGTTGTTGAACACATTACAGTGGATACAAAAAAAAAATTAATATCACTTGCTTTTAAATGAAATAAACAATGCAGAGTTAATGTTAAAAAGCCCTTATTTTCTATAGAACATTTGAGGTGTACTGATTAAAAGGATAATATAAAAGTATTTTAGTGACGCAGTCAATAAAGTCTTTTCTAAGTAAAAAAAACAAAAACAAAAAAAGTTAATTTATTCAATGGAGGGAAAGTGCCATACATTAGTATGCAATGTTGAATGGGATTTAGGTGAAACAACTAACAGAAACAACGGTGCCTTCAGTTTCATGTGCTTCAAGAATCTGCAGCAAAGTGCACGAGGCCATTTATTGTTTTAATCTACTTTCTGTTGACTTTTGTCTGAGCTGGATAAGAAAATGTAATTCCAAAGCTTTTCATTTTAGTTTTAATGTTCATGTCCCACGGTGAACCACAGGCATTACAGCATCAATTTCATCCTGATTGGAAATCGGAAAAAAATAAGTGTGCTTGTGCTTTGTGTACCTATAACAAAAGGTACTAATTGCATACAATGTTGATCGTATTACCTGTCCTATAGAGTGTGGGACAGTCGAGCAGGTCCATGGTTTCATTTTACAAACCCATTTAGACAAAATTCAACTTGAAACAAAATACAGAGTGCATTTTTCCTTTACAATCAGCTATTTTTGTGGTGATCAGGATATTATGGTGAAGGGTGGCAGAAGGTTAACTTATAGGCTACTAGGACTACTTAAAGACGCTGCAGGTAAGATTTAAGTGGAAGAAATTCCATAGCCATCCATCAGCTAATGTAGAGTGAAATACGCTGTGAGAATATCTGTTTTGGGTTGACTGTGCCTGCCATGAGCCTATACAATTTAAGACCGCCTCTGGCTCATCTCTGACCAATCAGGGCATCTCTTTTTGTCTTTGATTGTTTTGAGGTATTAATGTTGCCTGTCAATAGTAGCATGAATGCAAAACTTGTCAATGGCGGGTATACCTAGGGAAGGAGCAGATGTTTTGCCGTGGTTCAAAATCTTGCTCTCTTCTGAACTCTCCAATCTTACCAACAGCAGCTTTAAGTTCCAAGATTTTAATTAATCCCAGTAAACGGTGACATGATCACTTTTTGTTTGCAATAGCTTAAAGAAGGTGATGATTAGACATGTTTGATGTAAATATCTAAAAAAAAGAATAATGCAAGTTTGTATACATACGTTGTTGGATAAGTGATTAAAGTGACTGGGAAAATGAGCTGAGGAGGGAAAATACAATAATTTTATGTTGTCTTTAACAGGGATATGCGGGTGAAAATAAGTACATGCCTGTGCAGGAAACTTAAAAGACTAATATGTGCCATTCATTCCATGACTTTAACCAGATTGATCAAATGTATTGGTCCATGACTTGGTCGCAACTCACATATTCACATTCTAATCCATGTTTTAATAATAGCGAGGTAACTTACGTTTGGTTACAGAAAAGCATATCATTATCCCCGACGCTTCTGGTCCCATGTGTTCAGTGTCTCGTTTTCAACTATTAACAGAGCATCAGAACAGTTGTCCAAGTACATTGAGAACAAATATTTAATTTATTCACCAGTGTACAATAACTATATTTCAATTTCCAGTTGAAAGATACATCTACTAAATTATGCATAATTTGGTGTGTATATATGTACTTTTTTTGTATTAACTGAGCTGTATCCAAAGGAAAATATACAGTACACTCCCCATCCTCAGCACACGCTAATACAAAACACGCTGGGACACAGCCCCAAACGTTATGGACAACAATGGAAATAAAAGTGAAAGTTTCATTGTTTAATGTCTTGCCTTATTCAATTTCTCACCCCTGGGAGAGTTTATTGTATCAAGTCAGATATGCTTTGTTTTATTTAAAAATGCAATATAAATTTGCCCAATCTGTTACATTATTGCATGTTGTTATTAGTTAACATTTATCAGGAAACAGTACAACTATCCCTTTCCAAAAAAAATATCTCTCTTTCCCCTTCAAGGTCATATCTTGTATATGTTACACAATTATATCGTATGACCATCGACATAAAGTAGTAAAAAATGTAGACAATACACCAAAATGCAAAATGTGGTGACTGTATATTTAGTATTGTGCCAAGAGAAAGCATTGATAGATTTGAAAAAAAAACATGTTTTTTGACGGGATTTGACCATTTCACAGTTATTGGTGATACAAGTAATTGGTAGCCAATATATAAATGTAAAATATGGCATAAGATTGACGTTTTGACCCTCTTCTGCAGATAGATATTTGGAAAAACTCGTATTTATTTAAATGTAATGCTTCATTACCAAATTTCAAAAGGCTTTTTTGTTGATTAAGAATCATCTGATTTAATTACAGGCTGCTTCATAATGGACATCTATGGCTAGCACCATTCAGTGAATCAATATTCACCATTCAAAAATAATGTGGGGTTTTAAGTGTATTTTGAACACTAGATAAATTACTTATCAGTCAATTTAAAAAGCATATCTGTATACGCTAAATACAGATGTTGTGTTTGCTTTCATAGTTTGACTCAAATAACCTAGACCTCGCCAGTACAACTTTATCCTGGTTGCAGTCATATCACTCAAACAGGAAACACATTATGACTATTAGCATTTTATTTTACATGCATTAATTGGATGTACTTCAACAAATGCGAATTATATTGCAATCCTCCAAAAGTTTAAATGAATAACTCTAAGTCTTAAAGGGGTAGTTCGGAATTTTGGACATAGGGCCTGATTCCCAAGTGAGCCTTGTGCCGTGTTCCAATACCCGTACTTCCATGAGTATACTTAAAGGAAGTACACTTTCTGCACTATCCGTACTCACTTGAGTACACTATTTTTTCAGATGCGAGTGCTGTTCCAAATCGAGTACTCTGTGGTGCACTTACCGGAAATGACGATTGCGACAGCCGCAGCTGCAGGCGCTGTCACTTCGGTATCCATTATTTTTTCGAGTTGAGCGCTCAGCCTGGCTCCGCCTCTTCCGCTACGTAGCTAAGATGGCTGCCGTTGAGTGTCCTTCGATCCACACTTCACGATTAGCCCGTTTTGAGTACGACATCCGGGTCCTTGAAGTGTACTTCTTTTCGCCGGATCTGAATGTGTACTCAAATTTTGGCTAGTAAGTACGGACAGTACGGGTATTGGAACACGGCAGGTGTTCTTTATCAGTGGAGACAGTTTTCAACACATTTCATTCAGTCCTTCTAGTTGCAGAGTTCGCTCGTGCTACGCTGGCGCACGGCAACGGGCAATGCTAGCCTGCTATTAAAAACAGTCGTACCTACTCCACAGTACACAAGAGGTAAATCAATTATAACGACAGACTACAGATTTAAATGTCTTGATTTATAGAATAATGTTAGAAATAAAACCAACCTTGCAACAGCGCCCCCTGGGGTAACACTTTTCGGTGGGTCGCAGAATTCGGTGAAACACCGGCTCTAGTTCTTTTACCTGCCGCTGTCATTGCTACAGACGCAGAGTACAGTGAACGAAGGAATTCTATTAGCGTATTCAATTAACAAGATATGGCCACGTTTGGAGGACTTGCGATGCGTCTGCTATTGACGCAGTTGAATTCCGTTTCAGTTCCACGCTTGTTTACTTTCTGCTGTAGTGATTCGGTTACACAAAGTAAAATTCCGCTGCTGCTGAGAAAGTAGTCCCTCGATGATTCATGCGATGCAAGGTTAGTTTTATTTCTAACATTATTCCATCAACACAGACATTTAAATCTATAGTCTGGCGTTATAATTGATTTACCTCGGGTGTATTGTGGAGTGGGTAAGACTTTTTATTAGCAGGCTAGCATTGCCCGTTGCCGTGCGCTAGCCTAGCACGAGTGAACTCTGCAACTAGGACTGAATGAAACGTGTTGAAAACTGTCTCCAATGATAAAGAACACCATGGCTAATGGGAATCAGGCCCTATATCCAAAATTCCGAACTACCCCTTTAAGGCTTTACTCAGATTACCACTTTCCTGAAGGGCCTTATGATCTATTGACCCCTCCAGTCTACAGGAGCTGGCCTTATGTCACATCGTTCCCTTATTAATATGAGCCATCTTTGGTGGAGTGAGTAATCAGTGAAGCCGAGCCTATTGATCAAATAAAATCCCAATTTAGAAACACATCTCCACACCTTTTCATTTGACTCATGGGATTGTTACTCAGCTGTAATTACAGTTAAATCTTCTTGTTGGCCAGCACTAGCCTACCCCTGCCGCCGGAAGGTACTCGATTTGAGGACTCCGACATGTCCAGCGGTCACATCCCACCCTAATGCGGTCAGTGATTTAGTGCGTTGCTGTGATCATGTCTGGATTCTTGGCCCAACACGACGTCAGCCAGCTTGCTGCCTGGCCAGCCCCAATGTAATTTATGAGAATGACATTTTAAACCGTTTGCTTGTAATGCCTCCTTATTAATGTACATTTTGCCACCGATTGCACTCATGCTGTGCTATCCATTCGTCTCTAACAAACACTTTATTAAAAATATGTTGTGCGATATATCCCTGATATATCCCATTATTCATACAAAAACATCTTTCTAATTACACTTGTTCCAGGTACAGTCAACCTAGCCTCATGCTTATAACATATATTAAAAGGAGATTGAGTAATGACTTGCAGTATAAGAAAACAACATTTGAAAGGTTCCATGTTTTTTTTGGAATCTGCTTATTGTTTCTCTCCTCTGGATTGCTGATTGTCTGCCTTTTTCCAAGTCCCAGGCGTTTTGCACCCATTATCTGTAAAGCGTCCTTCAAATGATTTGCCTATAGTTATGACAACTATTTCAGCATTGATACAGTTAAAAGAAGTTTGGATACTTTCTTTTCACTTTAGTTTTATCAGAATCGCAAGCTATGGTTGCATTTACCAGTGGCATAGGTCCATCGGGGTAAAAGGATGGGGGGGGGTCAAAGTTCACCAGGTGGAGTAGGAAAAGAGGGGATACTGGCTCCACTCCACCGTGTTGCCATGGTGATGGTGGTAACCGGGCTGGTGGGCGCCTTGGTGTTGAGCCGAGGGGTGGAAGGATGCAGCGGCAGAGGAGGAGGGGGCGAAGGAGTTCACCATGAACTGCCTCCCGGGCTCCACCTCGGGGTGCTCCCCCAGATACGGCCCGGGTTGGTAGAGCGGGTAGCCCACACGGAGCCCCGGGTTAGCTTTAGCCGCGCCGCCGGCTACGGTGCTAGCGATGTGTGGCCACGACTCGTGGCAGGGGGGTGCCGATAGGTGGTGGTGGGCAGAGTGGTGGTCCTGGTAGTGCTGATGGCTCATTTCTGGAGGGGAGGGGTTGTTGTGGTGTCCGGGTACGGCGGCAATGTCGGGTACATGGGCTTCGTAGCTGCGTAGCCGGTTGTCGACGTCGGGGTGCGGTGATAGAGGTCTACACTCTGCCAATCTGGAAAGAATGCGGAAAAAAATTTGTTTGTTAGTATTTTGTACCGTAGTGCTTTACCCTGTTAAAAACGTGAGCTAAATTAACTGAGCTAAAGAGAAAATCTCTGAAAATGATATAGCTGTACCCGTAGCTACGACTCAAGCCACTGGAGGCCACCAATGGGAAAACTTCCATGGTGCAGGTTGAAAGCACAATATTAATAACATAATTTGGTGTTGATTATTGTGGAAGGCCTATGTAGGACTACTGTATTGCAATTTTTTAGGAATTAATATTTCCACCATTACCCCTTTGACTCGGCCTAACGTTACATAACATTAGAGAAAATACGGTACTCTGAAAAGGGTTACATTTGTACACTCACTCAACGTTTTGTTTAGTAAATCAATGCATACCTGCTGTAGGCCTGGTAGTTCATGGAGGCTGGCACCATCTGCTCCTCACATCCATGGCCCTGCAATGAGAGGTCCAGGGCGTCGCTTTGGAGGCTCTCTGCGGCGGGGTCCTGTTCCAACAAGGAGGAGTAGTAACCGTTGGGACACCGGCGCTTCTCTGACTTTATGGCCGACATTGACCCCTGGTGGCCTATGAGGGAAATGCGAGGAAAGATACATGATTGCGTGGTCACACACACACACACACACACACACACACACACACACACACACACACACACACACACACACACACACACACACACACACACACACACACACACACACACACACACACACACACACACACACACACACACACACACACACACACACACACACACACACACACACACACACACACACAGATTTCTGTAAAGTGAAACTTAAAAAAAAAAAGTCATTTATTTTGGAAATATTTGAAGATGGTGGTGGATTGTTACCTGAAGGACTTTTGCACTCAACATCTCGGTACATCGGTCTGGTCTCTTCTGCGGTTGTTTGGGTCTTGATTGGTCGACACCTAAAAAAAGAAAAGAATTGGTCTCAGAGATTCAGTTTGTCCGTTGAAAGATTCCAGCATTATTTCCCATATCTTCATATCCAGCCATTCACATGAACTGTTTTCCTAACAAATCTTGGGGTTCTTACCGTTTGCCGTGAAAATGAGGTCCACCCTCTCGGAATCCTTTAGCAAACGGGTTGTGGTCGATTTTCAGTTTTGTAATCTAGAAACAAAACAAAAATGTGTCAACATTATAATTCAAGGCAAAAATGTAAACGATTATGCCACATCAGTGTTTAAACACAAAGTGTTTGTAAACAACGTCCTCATACTGCGCTTCCATACCAATGGTTGTGTGTTTCTGGCGCTTGTGCGTGTGTGTGTGTGTGTGTGTGTGGCCTCCTGCAGTACCTTGGTGTTCTGATAGGCGGTGACGGTGGTGAAGTGGGTCTCTGGGAAGGTGACGGTGCGGTAGGGGCTCCAGCAGACGGCGAAGACGCTGTCCGCCTCGACCACGTAGAACCGGGGGGAGTACCGGTGCATGGAGTGCAGGATGATCTGAAAAGAGACAAAGAAAAGAAAGAGGGAAGGGAAAGAGGAGAAAGGGAAGGAAGAGTTATTAGTTATAAAGGAGTGATGGAGCTAAGGTCCTTTGTTGATGAGTGTATGTTTGTTCACACAAACAATGTGTGAAAAGTTAAACCCCTAGGTTCAGGTTGTCTTCTGCTTTTTAAAATGACACAGACAGCCTCTTTTCACAGTGCTCATTTCCTAATGTCAGCCATGTGCCATTAAAAGGTCTGGCCAGGGGTCCTCACATGGCCATGCTGGTCCAGGGTGTTGTTGGTGAGCTTGGCCTTGAGGAAGGAGATGGACTGCTTCATCCAGTGTCTGCCGCAGGCGGGGGAGTCCGGGTGGATGTACTGGTGGACCGGGGGCTGCGGCTCGGCCTTTCCTGCCACTTCCCACTTCTCCTTGTTCCACTGGGAGAGAAAGCGACAAGAAGAAGAAGTGTGAAAGGACTGTGAAGGACTCGTCTGATCAAGGGAGACTGACTTTGAAAAAAAAAAAAAGAAGGTATTTGGGCTCTTCTTGTGTCACGGCTTTAGAAGCCAGCCTGGGACAGGACAGAACTGAAGAGAGCTCCGGGGGGGTGAGAGTCTTGGTTGAACTACAGATGTATAGAATGAATACTCTATTGAAGGCTAAAATGTAAACGCTATTCTCTTCAAATTCTATACATGCATACATACAATAGAAACAAAGTTGCTATTTTCAGTTTAAAAATCACAAATCGGATGATGCAAACGTCTACACACTTTATCGCCGTGTTTGAGGCTGTGCTTCTCCCACGCCTTCCCCCATTGTGAGGCAATACATATCTATAGCGTGGCCAAATGGGCCCGGGCTGCCGAATACATTATGCAGGGCCGTTTTCTCCCCATCTATCCTGAATCGAGACGGTAAAGTGCCGCTAATTAAGCAGGCCTCCTGCTGGGTGTGGACAAACAGGAAGCGATGAAAGGCCTTTGATATGGAGAGTCTGTAGTGAATTGGTCTGCTGGCTACAGAACAGTCTGTGACCATTATGAGCTTGAAGCGTGCCCACAATGTTTTTTGGTTGTTTTGGTTGAAAGAGGTGCAATAGGGATACACTGGTTTTGTTTTGAGAACGCAAACAAACAAACCGTGCCGTGTGCTCTTCAGCCTGCCTTGTGTCTGATACACAAGTCTTTGTTTATAGCATTAGGTCATTATTCTGGACCACAGGCCTTTTTCTCAAGATTGTTCTACACGTGTAGACACAAATGTTTTTTTTGGTGTAGTTTGCTTTTGCCGCGTGCGTGCATTAGTGTGCTCTTACCCTGTATTTGAATTGGTCTAGAGGAACCATGTCCATCATTATGACGTAGTTGGTGAAGGGGTCCAGTCCAGAGAGGCTTATGTTGCAGTGGGGAAACATTCTCCTGAGACACACACAACACACACATCATTAATGTGACAAATGCTTCTCAATGAGAGTCTAAATGACACAGGGTAGCCCAACTATATAAACATCTATGGCACGTAAGGCTTTGGCGAAGTACATGGTTATTTTCCATGCTAATAAAGCTCCTGTGATTGTGAATATAGGTACAGAACACGGTGGTTGAGAGGGTTTTTACCTTCCGTGCTTTGTGATGACCATCTCAGTTCCGGAGGAGTGGAAGGCCTTCCAGAGGTCAGAGTTCACTAGGCTCAGCTTGATGCTGCCTTGCTTCTGGGCGCCTGCCTCAGAGGGAGACATGGGCTTACCGGTAGTGTGGTTGTGGTGAGGGTCCAGGTGGTCTATTAACAAGAGAGACATCCCATAATGAGTTAAAGGGGTAGTTCGGAATTTTGGACATAGGGCCTGATTCCCAAGTTAGCCTTGGTGTTCTTTATCATTGGTGACAGTTGAACACTTTTCATTCAGTCCTTCTAGTTGCCGAGTTCGCTTGTGCTAGGCTAGCGCACTGCAACGGGCAATGCTAGCCTGCTATTAAAACAGTCTTACCCACTCCAGAGATGTAAATGTCTGTTGATAGAATTTTAGAAATAAAACTAACCTTGCATCGCATGGATCATTGCATTTTGAGGGACTACTTTCTCAGCAGCAGCAGAATTTAACCTAGGCATCAGTCCGCCACTGCCGTAGCCTACTACCAGGAATACAACACTGCTACTGAGACACAGCAAGTCCCTCAAAATGCAATGCAAGTTTAGTTTTATTTCTAACATTATTGTATCAACACAAGACATTTACACCGACCGTCTGGCGTGTAGTTGATTTGCCTCGGGTGTACTGTGGAGTGGATACGAATGTTTTATTAGCAGGCTAGTATGGCCCCCGTTGCCGCGCGCTAGCCTAGCACGAGCAAACGCTGAAATGTGTTCAACTGTCTCCAATGATAAAGACACACCAAGGCTAACTTGGGAATCAGGCCCTATGTCCAAAATTCTGAACTACCCCTTTAATGTTGCAGTAATGTCTTGGTTGTTTGCCATGTGCTCATTAAATTACAATTAATAAAAAAGGGTTGGAGAACAGTAATTTCAAGCACACTGCAATATAATCCAATTGGGATACAAGTAATCATTTGAAGCTGAGAAAGGATTAGGGATGTTTTTTGGCGGGCGGTAGTTAACTAAACCCACATGCTTACTGAATTTAAATCAATATTTAATTTGGTTTGTTTATATACATGTACATTTATAAATACATGTAATGTACAACTTTTGTATGGCCAGTATCAAGATTCAGTATCAACCCATTTATATTCTTGTGTTACTTTAAAACGTCAATAAAGGTAAAAACAAACCTGTGATGTGTTGCATTTCTCTGTATCCGTCTGTGCACTCGACCGGCAGCTTATGATGCCCAGGTACAGTTCAGCTTTAAGAAAGTTCCAAGACTGAACCTTCAAGAGTTTCAGTACAACCAATGGCTCTATGGGTCTCCTCCACTCTCTCCTCGTCTTCTCACCCGAAGAACTTGCAACTGAAGCCCAGACTCCTGTATGGATGTCACCTTATAGGTAGAAGCTGATGCTCCTTGAACTTGATTGGTCATTGGGGTGTGTGTGGGGCCGAGGGTGTGTGTGTGTGTGTGTGTGTGTGGTGTGTGTGTGTGTGTGTGTGTTTTGTGTTGTGTGTGGTGTGTGTGTGTGTGTGTGTGTGTGTGTGTGTGTGTGTGTGTGTGTGTGTGTGTGTGTGTGTGTGTGTGTGTGGGGGGGGAGGTAAGAGCAGACTGGGAGCTTTTTCCCATTCATGCATGTCCACGTCACTACCCGATGTCCAACCCTTTGATGAAGAGCTGGGGGGGGTGGGGGGTTCATCCTGTGGCATTGTCCTTTAGATACTACTTTAGATAACCGTTAGATACCTCTGTAGATGTTCCTTTAGATGTCAGTCTAGCTATCCCTCTGAATATATCTGTAGCCCTCTAGATATCGCTTCAGCAACATTTACATATTCAGGGGCATCTCTTTGGACATCTCTTCTTCATTGGGTCTGTTTCTAGCTTAAGAGAGGCGAACTGCATGCTTCATAAAGCTGCAGACCACAGACACTAAAGTAATTTGTCTGAAATAAAATAGTGGATGGTTTTCAATGCATAAACTTTGCGTGACACAGACAGGCCAACAAAAAAAAATAGCCAGGCACCCATACACAATCACAGATGGAGAGAGACGGACCAATGCATACTTAACTACACATCTAAAACAATAAATAATGTGGTCCCGCCAATGAGTGGCTTGTTTTGCACATAGTCGTGCTTTTAAATAGTTACAACACACACACACACACACACACACACACACACACCACACACACACAACACACACACACACACACACACACACACACACACACACACACACACACACACACACACACACACACTACACTATTTTCAACGTATACTTGACATTCTTTAGACCCCGGGGGGTCCGACGCAGCCTTCAGATGGCAGCCCTCAGACCTTCCTGATGAAGTGTGTATTGAGGAGCAACTGGTGATATGGAGGTTGGGGGGCAGGGGGAGTTGACTGCTAGGGTGATTAAGGCAATATGGTGGACCAGACAATAGGTGGATCGTCATGGTTAAGCCTTTAAAGGAAATTCCCCCCCCCGACCCCTTAAGTGGCCAGAGAAAGATAGGTTCAGTGATGTGGGGAGTACTTTGCAGCCTCTCAGTCCCTGATTGGTCATTTCATAGCTGCTCCAGCTATGGACAAATACAGGCTGGATTTTTTTTTTAAATGAGAAAAAACTAATGGAAATGTATTAAAAAAAAAACATTTTTAAGAGTCTAAAGATTAAAACTATTAGAAAACATTTAATGTTACAAATAAAAATATATACTTGTACATGTTTTTTTAATTCAATTTAGTAAAATACCTACGTAATAAAATAATAACCTAATAAATGGCAATAAATATCTTCATTATTCATTCCTTTACCTTTGCTAGCGCTCATGGTCTATATTCACCCACCCACACCCACACCCACACCCTTTGCATTATCACCCAAAGCTAGACATACCTGGCACACCTGTACACCCAGTGGTTTACAGGAACACAAAACTCATCCGTTAACATTACTATATTTCCTTTATTCAGGTAACATTTTCTTATTTCCTCCAACTACAAATTGTAACTTACATACAAATTAAATTCTCAAAAGATAATCTTCACATACAAAATATATATCCATACAAATTCTTCTAATATTACATTTTTGTAAAGCAAAACATAAAGAGCCACCAGAAGGTTCCAGCAGTGCAAGGGAAATAAAATGAACTGCCTTCGGGCAATATAGAGAACAAAGCACCTGGGCCCATATATTATTTATTTTTTTCACATAAATAGGTTTACACATCCCTCAACCCCCCTCCCTATCCCTCCCCCGAACTTCAAGTATACACATCGTGAACCCCATCATGTATCCCATCATGCATCCCTTCATTCCGTTCAACCGGCACCACTTTAAGCTTGCCATGTAGTTTTAGGGTTCTGGGTTGAATCAAAGTTATCTTATGATGGTATTGCTGATATGACTTCATCATAGAGCTGTCGCAGTAGGGCTGAACACAGGTGTACCGCATGACACTCATTATTACTAATGAGCTACCCTCGTTTCCACTCCTACCGTGCCAACTCTGTTTCAAAGCCTGGTTGAACACGTCCACCATGTTTAAGTGCATTATATAGCAATGGTCTGTTTGAAAGGCTCACATACGTGTTTGAACATTTATAAAAAAGGTATCATTGAAAGGTAAAAGAAAAACTAAGTGTGCAAGAAAATGTGTCCCAAACCGTCCAACTGAACTTGCCACCTCTTCAGCGAACCAGTCCAGAAACTTATGTCAGTGTTAAGTAGCACTGTGCAATAAAATAAAAATACCCAAATGTTAAGACAACTTTCCACACAGAATTGATGGTTATTTTTACATCTGGTTATAAAAACACTAAACCGTATGGCCAGAGGCCACCTCAGGGGACTTGATCACCCTGGGGTGATTTATGTCAACAAAATGACTAGCTAGCAATGTAACCATTTTACCTTTTGTGGTTTGAACTCTTATTTTTATTTGAACATTATTCATACTGCTGTCCCATGTTATTGTCTTATAAAGCTCTGAACAGGTACTTACCAATGGAGCAGAGCATCCACAGGAGTCCCCAAGCCCTGGGCCTCCTGCAGGCTCAGTGTCCTGCCAACACAACAGGGTTTTGGTCAGACAGGCTTTTTATGATCATTCAAAAACGCACATATTTGCAGCAACACATATACATGCAATTATAAACAAACTATCAAGAATAACACATGAAAATTAATTTGTTTTCCCCCCATTGTGGTCATTTGAGGGAGTTGGTTAAAGTGGTTAAGATGACAGCAGCATACATTGAAAAAGAAGCCATTACAATTCAGAAAAAAGTGTCACCTGCCCTTTCGTAGGAACTGTAACCCGCCGTGGCGTCTGATTGGCCGAGTCGCAGGGGGCGGGGTCGGGGGCGGGTGCAGCTCCAGCTGGACCAGCAGAGAGAAGTGGTCGGAGGGCACCAGGGGGTGGGGACACCCGACGATGTTCTGGGACAGCCAGGGGCCCTCAGGGGCCCCCAGCAGGCCCAGGACGCTCAGGTGGGACTGGCTGAAGAAGATGTAGTCGATCATGCCCTGAAGGCAGGGAAATTAAGGCACGTTTTGAGTAGCAAGGCATTAAAATGAATCAATAGAAGACATGGTTAGAAATGCCTGCCAGAAAAGGCTCTGTAAAGAGGCAGAGGATTGACCTTTGCCCTCTGGATCCAAGTATTTAAACCATTCCATTTCCCAAATCAGAAAAAAACAACAACATTGACTAGGCAACACTAACTAGCAAAGAAAATACGCCAAACAATCACCCATCCAGCGATAACCACCCTCTCATTAATTGAAACGTCTAGTCGGCTAATCTAGGTTCTGTGCAATGTCAGGGTCTTGCATTGCTTTTTCAAGAGCACACGTAAATTGAATTTTGTATAAAATAAACTCTATTGTCTAAATGTGTTGTTTAATGACTGTTTTTGTTAGGGATGTTAACCGATGACCGTTTGACCGATGGTGGACCACATCAACTTGAAGTAACCGCTCAATCTTGTCGCTTGACGGTTAAAAAAATAATTTGGGGTCAGTGTGGACTGTGGAGTAGGGCTACACGATTATTGTCAAAATGATTTTCACGATTATTTTGATCAATATTGATATCTCGATTTACCACGATTATTCATTGAATTTTTTTTTTTTCGAATTTCTACCACCCCCTAGTGGTAGGAACCACACACAAAGGGAGCGCTTGGTTTGCTTTGCAGCGGATGTAGAGCGTACTGCATGGGCGAATGCATTATTTAAAAAAAATATTGCGAAAATATCGTGAGAACACTACGCGTCATCTTGGGACGCCAATATCGTCATTGCGAAAAAAGAAAAAAAATCGATATATTGTGCAGCCCTACTGTGGAGTGTGTTGGTTTCACTTCACACAAAAAGATGATCAGATGAGGTGACTTATTAGAAGTTGGATGGACACCGCGTCTCTAGCCCACTGTTTAATTTCTCCTCAAGTCTTAATTATTCCCGCATGCAAGCGGCAGAGAATATGATCTCTAAATTATTATGACAGTAGACTAAATGCTATAAGACTACAGTTAGCCATCTCATTCCAAGATCTTTTTTGTGAAGTGAAAAAAATTATCCCTCACACAAAATTTTTCCGTCTCCTCCAAACTAAACAAGCGGCGTCTCTACGGAGCTGTCATTTTATTTAAAGGTTGGGTATATAATTCTCTTTTTTGGCCATTTTTGCAAAATTACTTGAAATCCTTATCATAACCCACTTACAGCCAGTGAGTTAGAAGTACTGACATGAAAATGAAACAAGTCAATCATCTGTGGAACGGGCAGGGCTCGAAAAACTCAAGCCAGTGATTTCCAGAACCACCGAGTGGCATTGGACAGCAAGTACGTCAATCAAACGGTCGTAATGCACTCCCCCTCCCCCCGCGCGTGAACCCTTCATACACGTACTCAAAGCTTGTGACCCAGAGCAAGCTTCTATTTGTTGTTATCCTGCGGTAGCTACTGGAGCTAGCTAATGGCTTGCTCTCGCGCATCTGTGTTCGCGCTCGTGTATGATTGAGCGACCATGTCCTTGGAATGGGTGGAGTCAGAGTCAGCGTTGAAGGAGAGGGGGTAGGACCATTTGAGTTGTGTATTTTCAAAATCTGCTGGCGTTTCGCAAATCCCATACCCAACCTTTAATGAGCCGAGGCAATGTTTCAAATGAGCTCCTAACACTGCCCTCTTCCGATTGGCCCCTGGTCTCGTAACTGCTATCTCTCTCCTGTTCTGCCTCCGACTCTCACACACACACACACACACACACACACACACACACTCTCCGAGTGAGAGGCAGTGGCTCTAACCGCGGCACGACCTGTGTTTGAATTGAAACACGAGGCATGCATACTGCTGCATTCTGATCGGTTAACCGGTAATGAGGCTCGGTGGTCGGTCAAGAATATTTTACATTTTCGCCAACCCTAGTTTGTGTGTAATATACTGGGTGCATGAAGCAGTAGTATCCAAGGATGTTTGTAACACAGCTGAGCCACTAGGGGGCATTGTTGCACTGTGTCTCATGATTTAAAAGCTAAGGCAAATTCATATTTTTATTCAATGCGCTTTTATATCTCAGCGCTCTCAGCCCCTCTCCCTCCTGAAAGCGGGGAAAATGAGCACAAGCTTTATGCTCCAAATGCATACAAAGCCTGCAACAGAAAAAATATCTAGCCTATATTTATTTGTATTGCAAATTAAATATTGCTTAACATAAGATACTGTGGTTAAGTAGCCCAAAAGGTTGACAGGTTAACGATTCTGGGAATACTATTGATTTACTTTCCAAAACAATCCCCATGTCCACAACTTCGGGGAGCTAGTTCATGACTAGAGTACAACACTTCACAGGGGGACCTAAAGAAGACGCACCTTGAAGAAGTAGGTGTAGTTTGTGAAGGGCATCAGGCTGGTCTCGTAGGCGCTCTTCAGGTGGAAGTTGTGCGTGATGCTGCCGTTGGGCTTCCCGTTCTTCCCGGAGCAGCTGAAGTTGCTCAGGCACTTGCTGTACGTCAGCTGCTTCAGGTCCGTGTGGATCTCCGACACCGTCCCGCTGCTCAGGTACTCCACCACGCCTGGACGGCACGAAGACGTGCGCTTCAAATGAATTGTTGCAAATGCACCGACCCATAACGCACATGTGGGACTTTGTACCATACAACACATCGGCAAATGGACTTTCACTGCTGCACTAAATGTTTCAGTATGATAAAATATGAAACAAGATCTAGCAAGCCCCCTGTGCTTCTATTGGCCAGAGGCACTTTTTTACAGTTTAAGTATTCTACAGTTTGTATGACTTCTATTATACATAATAAAAGCAGAATGGCCAGATAGACTTGGGGTCCCACACAGCCTACCAGAGTCTGGGAGGGAGTTGAGGTCAGCGCACAGGACGATGGGGATGGGGGGGCAATTGGTGGGGGCCCAGCAGACACCAGAGGCCCTCTCCGCGATGGTCTTCAGCTCCGACAGGAACATCATGGTCTGGATCAGCTTGACGTCCGAGTACTCGGGGTCCCAGTGCAGGTGGGTGTTGGCCACCAGGATCAGCTGCCTGTCCACCACGGGCTTCAGCCCTGGGGAAGGAGTGGAAGAGCTCCTGATCTCCCTGATAAGATATTAAATCTAAAGGTTTGGGATAGAGGCATCTGGAAAATCTTACCTATCCCAATATAATCATTTATTTTTATTTTAACATAAAATAAACCAATTTATAATACATCAATGTATGATAAATAAGTCAAAAAAAAAAAAAAGGGGAATGTATCCTCTCAATTCCTTAAGTAAGAGGGTGTATAACCTTGATACCCGTTTGTTAGACGTCATCATTGAAACAAGCTTGTTGAATATAACCAGGCGGTGTTGAGTAGAGATTGAAAAAGGTAAAACACTGGCATCGCATGGAAGTTAACAAAACAAGAGGACTTTGTATAAGCTTTCTTTTTGTATCCAGCAGCCAGGAAAACGGCAACATCCCCAGAGACTTCTCCGTGAGCTTCAATGTGTTCAACAGAAAACAGGCACTCCTCACCTCCAGTGAACATTTCCTTATTGACCTCCAGAAGCACTGCCACGCCAACGTTGTCCTTGGTCATGACTCTGTTAAGCATGTCGTCTGAGCCATTGGAGTTGGCCAGGGCTATCTGGCTGAACTCTACCATGTGTTTCTGTACCACCGTGAACCTGCAGAAAAAAACAACAACCCAGAACCATCCATTGAGGCCTACAGGCAGCCATCAACACAACCATGGCTAGATCCATAAAATAAAAAAAGGGCCCTTCTTTCTTTGTTTGTGTGGCCTTTTAAGAACTGTTGCAATAGTTTGGACTGAGAAATTATTTGTAGATAGTCCACACATTCAGACACGAGCTACAACCGAGGGGAAAAGAAACATTGCGTTGTCGAGCAGTCCCAAGACAAAAATAAACAAACCCTATGGCTCAGTGGTTCTTTGATGGTATATGTGGTAAGCAAAGGACAGCGCCTCGACGCTGAGCCCTTACTTCTCGGTCTTGTAGAACACAGCGCAGCCGTCCACGTGCCTCCGATCGCGCTCGCTCACGTGTTTCGCGCGAGACTTGGCGCAGAAGTAGCCGTCGTAGCCAAGAGGTCTCAGAACTTCCTGGAAGAGGTTGTAGTACTGCTCCGTCTCCACCTCCTGAGGACAATATGGTTAGTAAAGCAAATCTATTTTTACGACCTTCTTTTGAAATCTTAAGAGGTAAAATGTGTCATGCAGTCCATGGGGTTTTTTGTTAATAAAGTTTGCAAAAGTTGGTTTTATATTGATGATCAGTCTGTGGTAGTGGATAATGGTGTGGGAGTTGAACATGCTTTCAGGTTTTAAGTAGAACCATTTGACCCTGGCAGCACAGTTCGGAACATACCGGAGAACAAATTGGACATACTAATTACAAAACAAAACAAGGAGATACTTTGGGTTATTATTTGCAGCACCACACTAACCAGACAAAAGAAGTTTATGATGGCCATCTTTTTACCAAGCTTCACATGAAACAGTAAAATAATAAGTTGTGCAGAGACCCCGCCAGAGGCATCTTGCCTGCCAACATGCAACACCATTCCCCCAGCTCATTCATCTCGGGGTCTGCATTGTGCCCCTCCAATAACCAAAAATGATGCAGCATAAAAAATAATATAAAAGATTTCACCTGCAGACTGATGATGTCTGCGTCTCCAGCGGTGATCTCCTCCATGATGCCCTTCTTCCGATACTCCCAGCTCAGGGCCCAGGACGGGCAGTAGCCGTACATCTGCTGAGTGGCGTATTTGTCGCAGAGCACGTTGTAACACATGACCGTGAGCGCGGCTGGCCAGGTCAGAGGGGGGGGGGCAGAGGAGGGGTTCATACGTTAGAGCCGGTGCAGAGGAGACAAGTTTTACATTTCATTGATCTCTGAAAATGATCCCTCGAAGGAGGATGGCACAGAGCTCGGTCCGGAAACCGATAACATCAAAAGGGCAGAGTTATGCCGTGTCTCCTTAAGGACATATTTGAGCAAAGAATGAGAGTGGATGAAGCCTTCAGAAGGAGATTTCTACAGTGGCTATTTCCACACGGTTTTGATTTGAAACTTTTTTTTATAGTTTACATCTGGGCTGAATGCAACATAACTAAGACAACATAAGCCACATTTCCAGGTGCTTTACATAGCGTAAAAGTAGCCTAGAACCATCATAGCAGGGTTATTTGGAGTACCTGTGGAGATCAGCTGGTTCCGCGGTTTGACAGTAACCCACGGTCTAAGGAAGGGTTGGAGAGGACCCACTGGAAGCCATTAAAACATTTAAATACAGTCAACAAGAAGATAAACGTTACAATAATGAACACAGGGTGAGTTGATGGAACCATGGATCCAATTACCTGGAAGGGAGTCCAGTAAGTAATTCAGGACCTTTCTGGTTCCTTCTGGCTCTTGGTGGAGGATGTAAATGTCGTCAGACAGCGGGTTTCCTGCCACACAAACAGTCAAAAGCGTCATGACCTGGTCAGACCAAACTCTGGCCTGATAAAGACACATCCTGCATGCACAGACACACCCGCACGCAGACCCACACACACACATCCTGCACACACCCAAACCCACAGTGTAAGGTTAAAGGTGAAGTGAAGACAGATAATGGCACCGATCATTTAATGAAACGAAGAAGAAAAAACATGTTTAAGTCCTACCTTCAATCCCCAGAGTGTGTACTTGAAACAGATTACCCAGTTCAAAGGGTAAAACACTTAACTTGTTTTCGTTTAAATGCAATTCCCTGCAGAAACAGGGGAAAGTGCTTTAAATCATGCATAAAAAAAACACAGTTAGGCAAGTCATTCAGCCATTTAAATATACAAGTGTACCGCGTATGCGGTTTCGATAAATAATCTCAGGTATCGATTTATGCACATCACTCATGCAGGCAAAAGAACCTTGGCCCTCAGCCATCGTGACACAAAGACACAAATCAATATCTATTAACTCAACATCAAAGGGACATTCTTCAAATAGACAAGTGAGAACACAGACCAAACAAAAGTTATTAATATGTATGGAACATTTTTCATCCTAGACCTTTATTTAAATCTAAATCCAAAAAATTTAAAGATGGATATAATTCATTATCCATCTGTCCATTAATCTACTGCATCTATCCATCGGTACATTAATGTACTGTATCCATCGATCTATCCATCTACACATTATACTTTTCAGCACAGCGTTAGTTGTGAAACAAAGCCACCCCAAACAGGGGTGGAATATCGCGAGTATTCACCACAGTAAAGTATGTAGTGTGTATAGAAGGTAGTACTGGCTCCTACCTGAGGGAAACCACGGTGCCGATCTCGGAGGGCAGAGTGCAGAGCTGGTTGCACGACACGTTCAGGTACTCCAGCCGGTGCAGGCAGGCGATGTCAGGCGGAAGGGAGGTGAGGTGGTTGTTGTTGATGTAAAGTGCCGTGAGGTGGGAGAGCCTCCATAGCGAGCTGCTGAGATGTCTGACCCCGCCTGGAGGTCAGACGACTATAACGTTACGATTTAGGCCACAAACCTACTCGTTGGTCTACATCATAGAGATTCCCATCATAGTTCAACTTGGAACTGATTTGTCTGGGACTAAGAGTCTTTCGTTCTGGGGGATAAAACCATCATTTCTGTCAACCATCCTATAAAAATAACAAAATAACTTCTTAGTTTCGATTCTGAAGAGCAATTTGGGTGCAATTAGCGTGTGTGACGGTCGCCTACACAACAATAGCAGTGGCACTTTTGTCTTTGGATTTATTCTTTAGATTTTCACACCCATACCTCAGCCTGTGACTGGTAAAAAAAACAACTAACCAGCCTGCAGCTCCAGCAGACAACAATGACTATAACTTGGTGTACTGGCCTTATTTTGCCTCTTTTGATAAGAAAAATGGGAAAGTAAGGTCAAACCCATGCAATCAGCATTAGAGGCTGTACAGTGAGCAACAGAGCGTGTAACTGTTCTTGCCATAAACCCTTTTGCCACAAGCCCTTCTGCCACATTAATTAATGCCTACCACAGTGATGTTTGTTTGGATTCGTTGTTTTGCTGAAAGAAATTGGCATTTCCAAGCCCCAGTGTTTCATGAGGCCTTACTAGTTCTTAAAAAAAATGCCATGGGTAACTGCCCTGGTTTCATTTCAAATAAGTAATTCTCACACAAAACGAAATAACACAAAACGCATGATGTCCCATAAACTACAAACCGCAATTTTCATAAAATATTTTTTTGTTGTGAGCACTAAAGAGAATCCAGACAAAGGGCTGTGTCTTAATGCCTTCTAAATGGTAGCAGGTGGATTGTTCACAGGAGAGTAAAAACCAACCAGTTATCTCCAGTTGGGACCAGTGCGATTTCTTCCCCGTCGCGGCGTCCTGGGGAGACATGATGGTGGACTGCTTGAGGGGGGTTGGAGATGGACAACGCTCGTCTGACATAGCTGGTGGGAAAGTTCTGAAACGATAAATAGAAAGAGGCTGCCCACCACAAAAACACATAGGATTCCACATCTGCAAATCATTCGAATGCCGTTTGTGTGCAGCGCAAGCCCCACTCGCACGCGGACAGAAACAAAATAAAAAGCAGTTAGCCTAATAGAAAAATAAAATCACTTCATTGTCCCACCCAAAAAAAAAATCTGTTTTTGTTATTTAAAACCCCAAAAAGAGATTGAAACAAGTATTTAAAAAGTAATAAACCCTTAAAGGCCCATTTATAATGCAGCTCCATCTGGTTAAACCATCACCAATCGTAGGCCTACGTCTCCAAGTGAAGAAGAGCAGACTAGCATAGCAAGGTTGCAGTTGTTTACGCTAGCTATCAACTACTCTACTGCAAATCTGAAATAAAGATTTTGATGACATAGGCAACTAGAAAACATAAAAGAATAAAAAAGGTAGTGCGTTTCATCACCACTCAAGAAGAATCGAATCAAAAGATCTATCGTGGTGTGTTGTTGATTCTGATTTATGCGTCGCTGGGGAACTTTGGTAAACAAACCAATTGTAATCGTCCTACTCCATATTATGCTTATTGCTCAACTGCAATACACCACTAAAGAAGAATCGTATCAAAGAAAAGCGATATATCCTGGTGTGTGGTTGAGCCTGATTTATGCATCGCTGGGGAACTTTAGTAAACAAACTACTTGTAGCCTACTCGTCCTACTCCAAATGCTCATTGCTCAACCTCATTCAGGGATGCAACTCGTAAACTCAAATGCAACGCAATTAAAAGAAGGTCATGCAGTTATGGAAACAACAATAGAAGTAGTCTACGCCGCCTAGCCTTCTGCCGAACGGATGAAGCTCATTGAGCTCAACATGATTGACATGCACGGCAGTGCCATTACGCGTTTTCATTGAATTATCATCCATGCCTAAGAATTCAACAGCCTGCATGAGAAATGTGTCCCTT
Organism: Melanogrammus aeglefinus; assembly: GCA_900291075.1. NCBI lineage: Eukaryota > Metazoa > Chordata > Actinopteri > Gadiformes > Gadidae > Melanogrammus > Melanogrammus aeglefinus. The sequence continues at coordinate 365,124 of OLKM01000029.1, read as the reverse complement.
ACAGCAGATGTCGAAGACTTCATAAAGAAAAAAAAAAGGTCAAATACAACAACACTAGGGCAGCCAAAACGATGCAGACGACGGGTCTGCAAGAAGAGTGCAAGAGTGCAGCAGCATAAATCATGTTCAGTCAACGCCCTGCATCCATAGAACGACTGCATTTCCAATCGTTTTAATAGGTCGGACCTCACGAAAGAGACTGAGCTGTCAACCCTCAAACAAATGCCAAATTAAAAATGGTAGACTACGTCTAATCCATAAACATAGAATAACACATACCTCTACAAAACTAATGAGCTCCCAAAAGTGCAGGGTGAAATATGCAGAGCATGTATATTCTGTCAATTGACCGGGATCCCTTATGACCCTAGACAAGAGGAAGAAACGATGCTTATGAATGCTTATGAAACACAATATCCAGATTCGACCAAAGAAATCATTATAATTCCATCACTTCTTTGGCGGGTTTATACCTGCTGGTCCGGAAGCTCGCTCGCTCGCTCGCTCGTTGGTACAAAAGGCTCGGGGATCGGGGAGCTGGGACCTGCGGCAACTTGGCCACGTGCGTCATTTGTATGCAACACATGACGGCAATCAGCTCGCACACTCTCCTCACGTGCGGTACGTTTCCCGGGCCTTCTCACCTGCGGCCCTGCGTTAGGGGACGTTCTCTGTGGCTGGATCATCGTTATCATGGAGGTACAAACTTTTGATCACACTATTCTTTTAGTATTTAGAAAATGTACCACTAGATACCGACGAATTTCTTATTCGTCGGTATGGTTCAAACGTTTCGCAAATGTTGGATAATATGCCTATCTAAGCATTGTTGTTGTATGCACCACCACCAGAGGGCGACAACGGAGTTCTAAAATACATTTTAGCCAACCGACTAGTATCTAAGGACCATAAATCTGCCTATAGAGTAGCGAAGTCACGCCTTTTCCGGTAGAGGCCATGGGGCCTACGAGATCGAAAATATGAATGGGTTTCAAAAGAATTTAATTATTTTCTGGTCCCAGTCTTTTTTATATGCCCTGGATTACAAATAGCCTATGTTGTTTGTGGATTTAAATGATAATATTTCATGCAAAGAAAACTAAACATTTTCTTGAAGAAGTTTGATAATGTTAGGTTTTTTTCCAAGGGAAGGATAAAAGCATCAAAAGAGAAACCCATTATAAGTTGGGGCATGTGGAGAGTTTCAGTTATGCTGATGGGGAGATTGTCGGTCTTGTCCACGCCGGGCATGACGGCACATACGAGACATGTAGTCTTTCTCATTGTGTTTTCTCTACAGCCTTTAACTGAAGAATAAATGGTCAAAATCTTGACATGAGAAATTATCATTTTAATCCACAAACAAAATTATGTGTAATCCGGGGCGTATAAGGATTTGGACCAGAAGATAATTACTTTCTCTCCATCGAAACCCATTCATATATTTATATATCATATATCTTATAGGTCCCATGGGCTCTACCGGAAGGGGCGTGACTTCGCCACTATTCTGGTACATATATAGTGAGACCGTGAACAAAGCCATGTAACATGATTCTACAAAGATTTTTGGTGTGTGTGTCTGAGTGTGTGTGTGTGTGTGTGTGTGTGTGTGTGTGTGTGTGTGTGTGTGTGTGTGTGTGTGTGTGTGTGTGTGTGTGTGTGTGTGTGTGTGTGTGTGTGTGTGTGTGTGTGTGAGAGAAACATAGACTTCATGCAAAGCACTGACACCACTGAGAAACCACCACTAGGTACATCAAATAGATTTAAAGATATGCAGGCTAGTAGGAGCCAATATTTGTTTGAATATTTTTTCAAGGACTGCATGATTCACATGACAAAGAATTGAACATACAGACCGTATAATGAGTAGCTCAGAGCAAAAAGTTTATATATGGCCTGCTTTCTATAGCCAGTTTATAGCCTGCTGTATATAACCTAATCTATAGCCTATCTATAGCGTACTTCAGGGGTCAGCAACCTTTACAACATGCCAGTTTGACATTTTCTTGTTAATGAGTGTGCCTTAAGCAACAATATATTAAATATTAAGCTGAATTATGACAGTGACCAAAAACATTTCCAGAAGACCTGGAATTGTATTATTTCCATATAGTCCACAATCATGCATCAACATTTGAAATGTTTTTTTTTGTTGTTAAATTTGCTACATGGGCTTACAAATTATAATACATCCCATCTTAAAACACCCCTTTCAGAAACTCATTCAACAATGTGAGAACTATAAAAAACAAGAATATATGAGAATGTTGGAACCATCCACATCAATATCTTTTAGACATGTACAGCTTTGCAAAACCATGTGAAGGCGATGCATACAGGCCACTTGCAACAATATTTTAAATATTTTCTTCTCAATAGATCCCATTTCAGAACACTGCTTTCAGTAACTCATTTAATCATATTTGCACTGGGAGGAAATGCCAAAAACAGAATAAAGTGCAAAAAAAATCGGTAGTGATAATTATGCTGCCGTATTGTGCAGTGACATTTTTTAATAATAATAATAAAAAAATAAAAATCTTTTTTTTTTTTTTAAGTGTGCCAATGATTATGCTGCCACGTGCCAGTGGTGGCAATCGTGCCTAGGGTTGCCGACCCCTGGCCTACTTTATAGCCTGATGTATATAACCTACTGTCTATAGACTATTAGTCTATAGCCTCCCTCCTCTATGAATCCTACTGTTTAGTCTTTTGTCTATAGCCTGTAGCAGACTGTACATATCCTACTGTCTTTAGCCTACTGTCCTAGCCTGTCTATATAGCCTGCTTTATTCAATAGACTCCCTATAGCCTGTATATATACTATATCCTACTGTCTAGCCAACTGTATACAGCTTTCTGTAGATAGCATACAGTCTATAGTCTAATGTCCTTAATCTGCTGCCTACAGCCTGTCTAGTCTACTGTCTGTAGCCTTTCTAGCCTACTGTCTGTAGCCATCTGTCTATAGCCTGTCTAGCCTACTGTCTGCAGCCTGTTCAGCCCTCCCTCTGTAGTCTACTGCCTGTCTAGCCATACTGTCTGTAGTCTGTCTAGCCTAATGTCTGTAGCCTACTGTCTGTAGCCTCGCTAGCTTACTGTCTGTAGCCTACTGTCTGTAGCCTATCTGTATAGCCCGCTGTCTTTAAACACCTCTAGCTCCTCATGCTCAGCCCTGCAGGTGATTCCTCTTTGTGTCCCACAGCAGTTATGAAGTGCAACGTTTCCTCTGTGCTCCATTGGTTTTGCCTGACCCCATAGCAGCGCACCCTGCTGCTGCTGACAGTCGGCCCCCGAGCCACTCCGCTTGTCAACCTGATTACTGAACGCACTCTCAAGGAAGCGGGACCAACTCACCACATGTAGAACGTGTAGTCTCTCTCTCATCTCACTCTCTCTCTTTTGGTCTTTTCTACACAGATAGATGGGTACACACACACACACACAGGCACGCACAGGCATGCACACACAAACATGCATGTACACACACACACACACACACACACACACACACACACACACACACACACACACACACACACACACACACACACACACACACACACACACACACACACACACACACACACACACACACACACGTGGAAGGCCAAAAGTATCAGATCTATGCCTGATTTTAGGCAATTTATTTAAAACTGCGTTAAATTACTCTCTTTACTTCTATTTTACACACACACGCATAACAAATCAGCAGGTGATCAGTTTGCTATCAATCCTGAAGATTTATTAAGAATGGGACGAAGATCCAAGGTGAATCTCCTTGGGGCGGAGTTATCGCAGCAGAAATATTATACAATAATGTACCCAATCTTTAAAAATGTATTTAATTCTTGATCAAATGTCTTCTTCGGGTAAGAAAAAGTGTTTAAATCCAACTGAGCTAATATATTAGCTACCTAGCGTAGTATTACTAACCCTGGAGGCAAGGCCACACTATTTCATTAATACTGCTGGAGCATGACTTGCTAGTAGCAGGATAAATCACAACACTGAGCAATTTCTTCTTTTTTTTTTAATACTCTTGTTTTTTGTTTTAACTTTATTTATACGCTAAATCAGAATGAACTTTTGTTGAGTCAACCCACACCCTCTGGGTGGATAAGAAATTAACCTTAATGTGGTCCAACACGTGCACACACACACACGCGCACGCACGCACGCACGCACGCACGCACGCACGCACGCACACACACACACACACACACACACACACACACACACACACACACACACACACACACACACACACACACACACACACACACACACACACACACACACACACACACAGTTTGAATTTTTTTCAGCAAGGTATTTTTCTGTATGCATGTGAATTCGACTTGCCTGTAGAATGTATTCCGAATACGTCCATGTTGACACACATAGGATGGTTGGCCTCGCGAGAGCCAACATATGGGCATTGTTGACACAAGTGATCGCAGAGCATCCCTGCTGTAGTCAGGATACCCAACCAGACACATAATCCTCCTACGTGGAACCCATCCACATAGCTCCAGGCCTCCGTGCTATTGAAGCTGTCCGAAGCAGCCTTGACAGTGGATGAAATGACATGCCAAAGGTGTGTTCATTCCAAAGGTTTTTTGTGACTTCACCAAATAATTGATAAAAAGAAAAAGGTCTGTAAACATAGGCAAAGCAATTTGTAGGTAGTGTGGTTTTTACATTTAAAAGGGCTACAGCAAAAGTATGAAATGAAGACATACAAATGAAAGCTTAACTTGCTTTACTTGGTACTAATTATTACTGAAAATTGTAAGATACAAGAACACCTTATGTTACTATTTTTGTGATTGATCTGTATGTTTTAGTAGGCTGCACAAAGACAGATGCACCTTTAACATAATTTGGCCATCAAAGTTGGTCCCATCTTTATTTTTTCTACAAAAATAGTATCACATTAGAAAACACACTTTAAATGTACATTATTTCAGTTGACATTTTCTAATGTGACTTTTCATGTCAAATATATCGTTATCTTTATCTCTCTGAATAGTATGTAAATATATCTGCAGAGTAAGAAGAAAGTCCTTGAGGTCCATCCAGCTGACATGGGTCGAGGTTAATAAGACGCCCGGCGGCCATCTTGTCTTCCTCTTGGTCATTCGTTAGCCACCGTTAGCATCTTGGGGGGAGGGCAGAGAGCGTCTGAGATAAACAGCCATCCAGAGGTTTCATACACCAATCGTGAATATAAAAATAACACAACAAAATCCACAGTTATCTAATGCTGCCTGAATTACGAGGTCAAAGTTACTCGAAAGAGTTTCCTTGACCTTTTTCGATAGTGCAGTCTAGAGACAAAGGCAATAAGCGAGTCCATCCATTCATCCATGCCAAACCATTTGGTAAAGCCAAAGCCAAACCATTTGGACTAGCCAGAATGCCAACCCACTCCTGCCATCCCACCATGGAAAAATCTCAGACAACAGTTTATCTTGAAATGATGGGGAAAACTCCAGCAACTAGAGATTGCTAATGGGTGGACTAACATAATGCAGGTTTAAGGCTGCAATCAGCAATTTCTGCTCGATCTTTGTTTAGATTAAAATTGTGTTTGATTGAGTCTCATGGTTCTAATGCGTTCGGATCTATAGCAATGGTCAGAGTCAAACAAATACATGAGAACTATTAGACTCAATCTAAACACAATTGAATCAAAACCAAAATTGAAGCAAAAACAGAAAGCACATTATCTATTCATAACTGTGATCGGACAACAGGTCATGCCTGAGGTGTCTGCTGGTCAATGTCAATATAATCTGATATAATGATAACATTTACTCTTAGTTATCCATCACTGACTAGCCCTTACGATTGTGTACACACCAACACTACCACTTAGGTTTCATGCCGTTCAGTTCACTCGCTCTGAAACATCCAATCGGCCATTCAGCTCCGTAGTTCACCTTCCAACTTGGATTTCAGTGGGGCTGAACCATCGCTGCAGTAGGTTTCTAGAACGCTGGTTGTTTACCATCAGGAAATATACTTCAGGCTATATCTTCCTCATACCAGTGGCCCAAGGTATTGATTCTGTCCAACAGATTTCTAATCCTTTCAAAACGCACACAGACGGCAGATGGGTAGTTGAATGCCGTAGCGTTTTCCGTTTAGTAAAAAACAAAAAAAACAAATGCTCGGATAATGAAATGCATTTTGGGTCGAACGGTAAATAAATAGCAGAAAATCAGCAGCATAACTATACAATGTAGGAGTATACACTTTCTCTGGCGGTTCGAACAGATTGTCCCCCTCGCTCCCAACCAATGAGAAGCTGGTCCTGTCCTCGCTCCTAACCAATGAGAAGCTGGTCCTCTCCTTGCTCCCAACCAATGAGAAGCTGGTCCTGTCCTCACTCCTAACCAACGAGGCCCTCCTCCTGTCCGTGCTCTCGGCCGACTCGGCCCTCTTGACTTGTGAGTGTGAGTTCAACGACTCTGGGTCCTCCGGCTCTGTCATCATAGAGGCGCGGAGCCGAGGGCCAATAGCAGCGTCCAGAGCGGTGGGAGGAGCCAGAGGGGAGTGGAAGGGGAGGCACCGACCCCCGGCGGGGAGGCCGTGTCGGAGGTGCAGGAGCACACCTCGTAGCCGTTCTCGGCGTGGTCGGGGGGGTGCCGGCCGCCGTCCCCGGGGAACTTGCCCTCGACGTTGGGAGAGTCCGACTGCATCTCGGTGCAGTGCAGCCAGTCCTTGGCGATGAGCCGCGGGAACCCCGCCTCCACCTCCATGTCGCTGGCCAGCACGCGCCAGTACTCCTTCCCTTTGAAGAAGTAGGAGGAGCCTGGACGGGATGAGAGAAGGGAGCAGCCGGGGGTCAGGGGTCGTTGTTAGAAGAGGGATAACAAATGCGAGCACAACACTAAATCGATTCTCTTGATTTTACGGGCAGGGCCTAGTAAGGAGCACGTTCACTTTTCTCTCAAAAGACCAAAATATACATGCAAGTTCTGAAAAACAGGGTGGAAAAAAAATAACATCTGCGTTAAAAACAGCGCTCGAAACGTGTCCTCATTCAGGCAATGTCTCACAAAAAGTTTGAGGTGAGAATGACAATCATTCTGGTTTTGACTCTTCTTTTCCTCAAGAGAAACTCCGTTCTGCATGTTTCTGTGGCTCTTCCACTTCATCGCATCTGTATGGATGGGTAGGTGTCTTCAAATGTGTCACTGACATAGTTTTCGTATATATTCAAAGATGCAGTCTCTCTCTCTCTCTCTCTCTCTCTCTCTCTCTCTCTCTCTCTCTCTCTCTCTCTCTCTCTCTCTCTCTCTCTCTCTCTCTCTCTCTCTCTCTCTCTCTCTCTCTCTCTCTCTCTCTCTCTCTCTCTCTCTCTCTCTCTCTCTCTCTGTCTCTCTCCCTGTCTCTCCCTGTCTCTCTCCCTCTTCCGCCCACACATGCACTCACCCTAGCCTAGATATTTTATATGCGGTTCAGACAGGCGAACTAAATATCCCACATCTGCATATACTTTGATTCCTGCTATAATTGACATGCAGGGGGTTCAATGCAGTCCAAATACATTGTATCTAGAGGTCTCCTCTCCAACACAACGGCACAGAAATGTAACAGTTTGATTATAGCTTCATAACAGTTAAAATGACCGTGGTCACGGAACACACGATAGAGTACCATGACATTTTCACAGCATTCAAAGTGATAGTGATGTGACTAAATGAAGACGGATTACATCGTCTCTGGAGTCATATGTGAAGCAGGGAAAGAGGTTATACGCTGGTCAGAGATGGGAGATACACCTGCAAGGGACCCCCTGGGGTCCACTAAATCCCATCCTTACAATCTCTCCTAGTGTCTCGCTCAATCCCGAGGTGTGACTACATCTTCCCTTTTCCCAAACTTTCTTTCTCCGTCTTCCTCTCTCTCTCCCTCTGTCTTCCTATCTCTGCCACTCAGCCTGGTCGCCCTGCACCACAGAGAACAGAGGCTTTGAAGTGGCTCCACTTTTCTAGGCCTTAAGGTGTGTGTGTGTGTGTGTGTGTGTGTGTGTGTGTGTGTGTGTGTGTGTGTGTGTGTGTGTGTGTGTGTGTGTGTGTGTGTGTGGGTGTGTGTGGTGGGTGGGTGGGGGGGGGTGGGGTGGTGTGTGTGTGTGTGTGTGTGTGTGTTGTGTGTGTGTGTGTGTGTGTGTGTGTGTGTGTGTGTGAATGTGTGTGTGTGTGTGCGCGCACACATGCAAAACAAGCTATTCTGCTGCTTTGGGCTCATGCATATGCAGGTTTGTGACAGATGGGGAAACATGCTGTTTCTTTAGAGTCTGGCCTGTTCTCTTTCACACGCACGCACACGCACACACACACACACAGCGGCACCTCTAAGAGGCTCAGAACCTAAAATGCTTGAACACCTGAGCAGGTTAAGAGCTTCGACACATGGGGATATACTGCAGGTCAGACATGAACTGGAGAACGTGAGGGGCTTGGAGCTCCAGCGAGGAGCACAGATTAAGTATAGCTCTCGAGTCATCCATTTTTGCACACGCCAGTACCCAAAGAGAATATATTTTCTTCTTTTAGACATGTTATTCATGAGACGGCAAGGGTTTCTCTCCGAAGGAAATAAGCTGCAGACGTGGGGGTTCGAGACCCAGAACCAGGGGGCTGGGACCCGGCTGAACGGTGCCCCCAACACCGTGAATGCTGGACTTAATATGGATATTCCGTGCCGCAGCACTGCTGCTGCAGGCTGGTGCAGTTGGCGTCAAGTTTGATACATTTTGAATAACTCAACACTAAACCAGTCATCTGAATTCAGCAACAATTTAAACAAATGATTAATAATTATTATATTGTGTAATTATTTGAAAAAACAATGTTTTTTGAAAAGCAAAAACATGCAGTAGGACTCTATTTGGACTGTAGTTTAACTGCTTGAGTTTAATATATTTGTTTGCATGACTTTTGTGATGACCACATTCTTGTTCAGTGTCTCTATACTTTGGCTATTTTCGTTGGACAAATATAGAACCAATTTTCACCATAATATTGAACATAATAATTTACCATAATATTGAACATGCTATTTAATGCAGTATTTCCCATGCTATTTACCATAATATTGAACAGGCTATTTAGCACAGTATTTAACATGATATTTACCACTATACTCAACATGCTATTTAAACACAGTATTTAACATGATATTTACCACTATACTCAACATACTAGTTAACACGGTATTTAACATAATATTTAGCTTTAAACTCAAAATGCCATTTTGAGTAAATGCCAGTATTTACCATGATATTTACCATAATATTGAACATGCTATTCAACACAGTATTTAAAATGACATTTACCACTATACTCAACATACTATTTAACACAGTATTTAACATGTTGTTTACGACTACACTCAACATGCTATCAAACACAGTATTTAACATGCTATCAAACACAGTATTTAACATGCTATCAAACACAGTTTTTAACATGCTATCAAACACAGTATTTGACGCCTACCCACCGTCAGACCACCTCATGGCGTCGTCCAGGTTGGGGGGCAGCCCCTTCCAGAGCGAGGCGTCTTTGGGGTACCCCGGGTCCATGCGCCTCAGGTGGTCGTCATAGCGCCAGTAGTGGGGGCCCTGGAAGAAGTAGGTCTTGTCGTTGTGCGGCCAGACGAAGGCGGCGTCCAAGCCCTCCACGGGCAGGCCGAAGTCACTGATTGGTCGAGGGTAACCCTCCTCCACATTGTTGTCTTTGAAGACCCAGTACTTCAGACCTTGGGGGGGGGGGGGGGAGGTAGGGAGATGGGGAAGTGTCAGTCAAATGTCTCCACCAACAAGTTTTTTATTTCAGACATTTTAGGAATTAAGAGCATCTGTTAAGGACGCCTATTGAGTGCCTTCAGGGAGGCGTTCCAGGCACTGCCAGTGAGGGGGGGGGGGAGACCTCTGGGAACCTTGGTGGAGAGATTATATCTCAACTCTGGCCTGGGAACTCCTCGGGATTCCCCCCCCCCCGTCAGAGCCGGTCAATGTGGCCCGGTGAAGGGAAGCCTGGGGGGCCCTTCTGGAGCTGCTGCCCCCTCGACCCGACCCCGGATAAGCGTTTTGAGGATGAAGATGAGGATGAGGAAATTAAGGGTTGAGAGAATTGGACAACTGGTCGGCTAAGCTCAGGAGGTAGAGCGGGTCGACTTGTAACCGGACGGCTGCTAGGTAGCTACCCGGCTTCTCCTAGCCGAGTGTCAAGGCGTCCCCGGTCAAGACATCTAACCCTAACTGCTCCTGACGTGTTGGCTGTCGCGTTGGATGGTTGACTCATCCGTGAATGTGTGTACTAATGGTTGTAAGTCGCTTTGGATAAAAGCATCTGGTAACATGTTCTGAATGTAAAGAGTTCTTTGAGAGATAGTCAAGAGATCTGGATCACGGCTTTGGACCTTGGGAACCGATATTACGATTCCTCTGCCCTCGCCTACATAAAACAAGTTGTCACCTGCACCATACAATAATAGTACAGTTTCTTGATTTATTTAGCCGAATTCATCCCAATACCAATGTTTTTATGACTATATTTTTGCTGGCTTAGGAGAAGGGAGGATTTTCAGACATTGGGGCTGAAGCACTGGACAAATTGAGTCAAACTGTTCACAATGTAGGCCGGGAACAAAGCCATTCAAAGCTTTGTAGACAAGTGGAAGTACTTTAAATGGCCTCTATTTTACCACCGCTTGTGATGTCACTAGGGCACAGTGAAAAGCAGATTTGGATACCTCTTGTATCGGCTAATCAGGCTCACACCTGGTGGTATAATAGGGGCGCTTTAAAGCTGATTCAAAAAAGTGAAGCCAGAACTGCACTTATGTGCTCTCGTCTTGGCTTTTATTGAGGAGCCTAGCAGCAGCTCTCTGGATCTCTCCGGTCAATTTGCTCTACAGGAAGTCCAGGAGGAAAGGGTGTGACAGTAGTCGAGTCTTGTTAAAAGAAAGTTTGAACGGGTTGTCAGGCCTTTATATAACCCGAACACTCTGTTCGTTTCCTACGAGGAGACAAGCCTCAACAGCGATGCCACCTAGTTATTCTTGACATTATAGTCAGACAGAACGTACGTCCGGTGTGAGCTAGTTGTCGACATCCGGTTGCTATGGTGACTCATTACCGGATTAAATTCTACCCTAGAAACGCCCGACGGACTTCTCTGAGTATTTTTCAGACAGAGCAATCGATTCATCTTGTGGTCGCTGACTTGCAAAGGAGAGTAATAGCCGGCTAATGAGGTACATCGCTCAACTCTACCATGAGGATAACGTCATGCGACACCGTGCCCAGCAACGCTCCCTCTGCTCATGTGATGGCCCTGAGCGCCCTGTCCAGAAGTGGAGCTGATAACGGCTAACCTATAACCGAACCTAAATAAACACATACATTTCTCTTTACTCTCTTAGACGATAAAGATTGTATAGAGGTGAAATTAACCAATGGATTACTTTTAATCGAGTAATTGATTGACTGTGCTGTGATCTCTATGACTAGGCTGCATTCAATTTGTCATTGCTTGCATTCATTTGTATGGGGCAAATATATAAAACAAAACACATGCACACTCACACTCACACTGAACTGATAGAAATACTAAAGAGAGTGGCATCTTTTTGGAATGTTTTAAAAGCAACTTGTCCTCAAGCCTTAAATTTCACACTATTTTAGACATCAAATAAAACCACACCTGCGCTATGGTAAGTCTATGACTAACCATAGCACAACAAAGAGACTGGGAAAGAGACAGTGTGTGTGTGTTAGAGATTTCACCTGTGTGTGAGAGAGAGAGAGAGAGAGAGAGAGAGAGAGAGAGAGAGAGAGAGAGAGAGAGAGAGAGAGAGAGAAAGAGAGAGAGAGAGAGAGAGAGAGAGAGAGAGAGAGAGAGAGAGAGAGAAAGAGAGAGAGAGAGAGAGAGAGAGAGAGAGAGAGAGAGAGAGAGAGAGAGAGAGAGAGAGAGAGAGAGAGAGAGAGAGAGAGAGAGAGAGAGAGAGAGAGAGAGAGAGAGAGAGGGGGTCTTGACCGCGTTAGAGGAAGGGACTCCATGTAAAGCTGGTGCAGTGTGTGCACCTTTGAAGAAGACGATCTTGTGGTCCCCGGGCCTCTCGTACACGGCGTCCAGGCCGTCCAGGTGGGCAGGCAGACCCCTCCAGAAGCGCTGGATCTGGGCCGGCCGCAGAGACACCAGGTGCTTCTCCCGGGTCAGCCTCCAGAAGTACCTCCCTGTGAAGTGTGCATCCACGCACACACATACACACAGATACGCACACGCACGCACGCACACACACACACACACACACACACACACACACACACACACACACACACACACACACACACACACACACACACACACACACACACACACACACACACACACACACACACACACACACACACACACACACACACACACACCTGAATTACAGCTCTATCAGGTACCGTAGACAAACAAGAAATAGTTATTTATGTTTCAGGAGGAACTTTGCGAAGAGATGTGGTCGATGTTCAAAAAACGGATTCCATTAATCACCTCAAGAGACTTTTGTTTAAGGTCACCGTGCTTGTTAGCCGGAGGGATACGCTTAAAGGACTGCGACTTGCCAAGATCAATGTTTTTTATTCATTGATGTTCCTCTATAATGAGACAAACAAAGCCGAACTCGGATCTAATTAACGTGAACGCTATGAAGGAAGTGGAGGCAGATATCCATTCATCTTGTTCCGTTAATCTAGATTAATTCCAACTGCTTCTATGATTCATATCCCATGCATCAAAGGATAACGAAACACTGGATATATCAAAACAGGCTGTTGACTCTGAATGTGTTGCGGGTGTTTGGTTTGGCCGCTCTCTGAAATATGAAAAAACATCAAATTTCGCCCAGCGTTATGCTGTTTACTTCCTCTGTTTTTCTCCCTATCCAGGATTAATAAAGTACTGTATCATCTATACGATTATCACAGACAGTGCAGGATCTCATCTACTCCTCTTCAAGGAGCAAACACAGCAGTTTGTTAGCACAAGAAACGAGTGATAAGAAAAACAACCCGACCCTCCAGAAATGCAAATATCCCTCTCAGCTCGCTGGCATTCCCTCCCACTCACTTAGCCTCCGACCGACTTAATGCCGGTCCTTCCTCGTACCGCTGTTGTTCTCCCGGTGGGTTTGTGTACCTTTAAAGAAGAAGGCCTCTCCTCTGATCTGGGCCACGGCATCAAAGTGGCTGGTGCATCTGTCCGGGGCGTCCCGCGCATACCTTGGAGCCATGGAAGAGAGAGAGAGAGAGAGAGAGAGGGGAGAGAGACACAAGGCCGAGGGGAGAGAGGGGAGAGGATGATGGAGGAGAGGGTGGGGAAGGAGAGAGAGAGTTCATCAGGATGATGAATGAGAGCAGACAGAGCAAATAAAACCGGTCAACCCCTCTTCTTTGATTTGGCCCTCAATCTTAACTTTGAGACTGTTAAGAGGATTACAGACGGCACTCCTTTGTTACCGACTACACGCCCTTTCTTTGTTATTCAACGGGAAAAGACGAAAGGGGACTTGGGTCTTACATCGAGGATTGAGGAGAATGCAAGGAGAACCTGGTGATGATAACAATCCCTCATTTGGTATGATTTTTCTTTTTTCGGGGATTACTTAGTTCCCATGTCCGCAACGTTCATGCTCATTTATGCTAATCTCCACAAAGTCATTTTGTGGACCTGTTGCATGTGTACGATTTCAATCTGTTATAAAACATATCTTGCATGATTTAACATATCACATGGTTTCACATGGTATGAGATGGCATAGCATGAGCACATGAAATCACATTATAGCACATGATTAAAGTCCCTCCCATACTTCATATTAATATTGATATATCACATACCGTATATATAAAAATAATTGATCACAGAAATAAGCTACACCTTGAGTTCAACTTTATAAGGTCTGTTGGATTGTTTACATCCACGCTGACGCTGTTTGTCTGTGTTTGAGTCCAGACGATGACATCCTCTGAGTCAGGCCAGGTGCCTCGGAGCACTTGTCTCTCGCTCTCCTGACTCATGTCACTCCAATCAGACTCGGCCTGACTGACAATAACGGCATCAATAAACCACAGGGACGCGCCTACTGTGGGTGGGAGTCAACAACAAAGACCTTTGTTCACTGCCCTCATTAACGCCTCTGTTCAACTTTTACCACAAACACACGCACACACACACACACGAAAGTACAGATGCACACACACACACACACGCACACACACACGCACACACACACACACACACGCACACGCAGATGCGCGTACACACGCACACACACACACACACGCACGCAGATGCGCGTACACACCCACACACACACAATCATACACACGCACACGCACGTGCACACACTAACACTCACACACACAAACACACACCGGTCTTTTAAGTAGTCTCATGAAAGTTTTCTGAGGTAAGCCAGAGAATAGTGTTGGTCTATGTCCATGTTTATCAGCGAGGAATTACTTGTGTATCAATTCAGCAGCACATTCTATTTAATATTGTCTGAGAGATGGTTTGGCATGACTCTCATAAGAGGGGTCAGTCTCCAGTGGGCAGTGGCGGTTCTACGTCCAGTTACGCCCCGGGCAAGACTTCCTCCCCACACAATGTTATGTACTTCAGTGAAAACCTCTATGCAGCGCGTTTTATTTTTTTTACTGCTCGTGGCGCCCCCCATGTGATTTGGCGCCCCGGGCGGCTGCCTGGTTCGCCCGTGCCTAAAACCGCCACTGCCAGTGGGAGAAGAGGAGCAGTTAGTCACGTCTGATGTCTTCTCTGATACCGAGTGCCATCCAGTGTCTTTAAAACAGTGGGACGGTTCAGACACTGTCTGCAACAGTCCAATAAACACAAAGGGGACCTACAGAGGGAAACACGTCACGTGCCTGACCTCGCTCACACACGCACGACACACAAATTTGGAGAAATGCCACAGATCGCAACCTTTCCAAACACCACGTGACCCCCAGGGCTCAGTGTTAAAGCGAGGAACACAGTCCCCTGACCCCACCAGAGACGTAGACAGACAGAGAGAGAGACAGAGAGAGAGAGACAGAGAGAGAAAGACAGAGCGAGAGAGAGAGAGAAAGACAGACAGACAGACAGACAGACAGACAGACAGACAGACAGACAGACAGACAGACAGACAGACAGACAGACAGACAGACAGACAGACAGACAGACAGACAGACAGACAGAGCAAGAGAGAGAGCAGGAGAGAGCAAGAGAGCAGGAGAGAAAGTGAGAGCGAGAGAGCGAGAGAGAGACAGACAGACAGACAGACAGACAGACAGACAGACAGACAGACAGACAGACAGACAGACAGACAGACAGACAGACAGACAGACAGACAGACAGACAGAGAGACAGACAGACAGACAGAGACAGAGAGAGCTGTGTCAGTATAAAAGAAAGAGCTCGCTACATTGCTCAACACCATGTGCAGCTCATCTGCAAGGAGACATCTGGACATGAGGCTGACAGGCTGAAATACTACCTCAGGTGTTATTGTCACGACACTCCATCTGTCTTACTGACTGATGATTACTAACCCCACATCTGATATGTTTTTACTCAGTGCACTGTGTGTGTGCGTGTGTGTGTGTTTTAATGTCTTACTGATGGGACTGTGGCTGTGTTGGTGTGGGTGTGTGTGCGTGTATGTGTGTGCGCATGTTCGTGTGTGTGTGTGTGTGTGTGTGTGTGTGTGTGTGTGTGTGTGTGTGTGTGTGTGTGTGTGTGTGTTGTGTGTGTGTGTGTGTGTGTGTGTGCGCGTGTTAGTTCTCACAGTACTATGTTTGAGTGTGCGTGGGTACGTGTATATGTGTGAATGTGTGTGTGTATGTGTGTTTGCGTGCGTGCGTGCTCGAGTGTGCGTGCGTGCGTGCGTGCGTGTGTGTGTGTCTAGTACTCACAGGACAGTGGACCTGTTGTCGGGGAGGTCCAGCAGGACGGGGGGTTCCTCCGTCTCGGGGGGGGTTCCTGGTCCCTGGGTGTGGGAAACAGAGTCCCGGACCCCTGAGGGACACCAGGAGAGGGGGTCGTCAATCACATGCCAGCGGGGCTCCTGTCATCACCCCAACAGCCAATCACAATCCCCCGCCAGCGTTTGTCATCCCCCTCTCCTCCCTCATCGTGTTCATCAGCTCATCGAGCCCAAGGAGAAATAATGCATTCCAATTTTCACGTTTAAAATAGATTTGTGCCTTAAGTATGAGAGTCAAGAGAGTTGTAAAATCAACGTTAATATACTGTATATCCTAGGCCAATGCAAACTTTGTTTTAATATGTTTTGCATGAGAGACACGGTGGGCTTTCCAGATTAACGACTAAACAGTGTCCCAAAAAAAACATGACTACAAACATAATAACTACGCTTCCAAAATGGAGGCTGTCATTGTGGTGTGACGCTGCGATAAACAAGCCCAACACAAAGCGAGCCGAAAGACACAGCCCCCCTACATCCGGTCCACGTGTGTCTTGCCCATCTTAAACAATGAGATTATATTTTTTGGGTTGACGCAAACAAAATAATAACCAAAATGAGCACGGTTTGTGTGTTTATAGCTATAGTCTGGACCACGCACTGATGTATGTTATTCATGCTAAATGTATTAAGCACTGTGTGTATCACCGGCCTGCTGTTGTGCACGTGAGTGTGAGGATCATGTAGTGTCTATGGATGTCCACCGGGGGAGCTCCAGGCTGCGCTGCCAAACAGCGCAGTGTCACATGTTATGTGTTCAACGGGCCACTGGCTTTAGGGGAGAATTCTTAATGATTCAACTCCATTCAATTCATTTAATTCAATGTATAAGAATCTCCACCTTTCTGCCCTACAACCTTCAATTTAGCTCTAAAAAGCTCTGCATAGTCTTCTCTCTCTCTCTCTCTCTCTCTCTCTCTCTCTCTCTCTCTCTCTCTTCTCTCTCTCTCTCTCTCTTCTCTCTCTCACTTTCAACTCTCTCTCTCTCTCTCTCTCTCTCTCTCATTACTGAAAGCTTTGAAGGTCTCTCTCTCTCTCTCTCTCTCTCTCTCTCTCTCTCTCTCTCTCTCTCTCTCTCTCTCTCTCTCTCTCTCTCTCATTATCCTCTCTCTCTCTCTCTCTCCTTCCTCTCTCCTCTCCTCTCTCTCTCTCTCTCTCTCTCTCTCTCTCTCTCTCTTCTCTCCCCCCCATCTCTTTCTCTCATTATCCTCCTCATCTCTGAAGGTCTCTCTCCCGCCAGTCTCTCGCTCTCTCTGAGGTGTTCTGTATTAAGCAGCCCCAAGGCCACAAGGAAGGAACAATGAAACCTTAAAGCTTTCCAACCATATTTCTACAGCCGTGCTCATTAAATCAATCCTCATTCATCCCTACATCCTACTCAGAGTGGAGAGACTTCCGGACCATGTTCTTCTATATTGTGTGTGTTTCTCTGTTTGTGTGTGTGATTGTGTTTCTGTGTCTGTTTGTGTTGTGTGTGTGTGTGTGTGTGTGTGTGTGTGTGTGTGTGTGTGTGTGTGTGTGTGTGTGTGTGGTGTGTGGTGTGTGTGTGTGTGTGTGTGTGTGTGTGTGTGTGTGTGTGTGTGTGTGTGTGTGTGTGTGTGTGTGTGTGTGTGTTTGGTGTACGTAAGTTCTGGTGAGCAGGAAAACAATGTTCTCTTCTCAGCTGTGTTGTTGGTGTGTATGTTTGGGTGTGGATCAAACTATGCTGTCCGGGTGTAGGACAACAAAGAGCGTAAGAGAAACTCCAACCAGCGGGTCAGAGGAGCATTAGGAGAAGAACACTAAGACAAAGACAGGTGGCCGGCAGACTGGACCATTATATAATCAAATCATTTTGATTGTTGTTTTCAACTGATAGATAGCCTACCAGTCTGTACCAAACATAATATAGAGGAGGCACTATAGGGGAGAGAGAAACGTAACAATAATTGAACCAACCAAATTAAAAAGTCTGAGAGTAACTACAGGCACTCATGAAAATATTTGCCTGTTCCCAGGCCAACCAGTAAAATGATACAAAAATAACATTATTATGTTCAATTGAAAGTCTCAAGTAGGGCAGTATTTTAAAGTCAATGAGATACAAAATAATTGTCATCATTTTAGAAACCCTCTTCACTATGTTGTCATAATAAGAAGCCATATTAACGGAGTCTGCCGTCTCCAGCAGGTTCCAAAACCAAATCAAGCACACTCTTAATTCTGAAGTGAGGGAATATAATGATTTTTACCTAGCAAATGATTCAGTGGCTGCCAAAATGATGCCGTACTATAATTTGGTATTCTCAAGCAGTTACCAGTTTGGTAACTACTTGAGACTTTGAGCAGTAACCAGCTGTTTCTTTGGTTTTCTCAGACCGAAGATTGGGTCCAGAAGGGCAACAAAGAATCACAAGGTAGCGTTGTGAAACTCGACCGTTCGCTATTAAGGTACAGCCGTCTGTGGCTATTGTAGCGACAAAGGCACCGTGCTTATGCTAACTTATAGTTGTTGAAAGCTGGCGATGCATGTGCTCATCCAAAAACAAAAATACAAACTTCAGGGACGGTATTTCCCCCTGGAGAGAGACTGATGAATGATAACGCTGGGTTCCTTGGCAAACATTCAAATAGGTCCACTTATTTGTATTACATACGGCAAACAAATCCCTGTTGTGGTTATGATGGATGTGTCAATACTGTCCAATCCGCTCTTAAATCACACTCGGTTATTTGACAAGGTAAACCTCTAGAGATGCCGTGCTCTCCTATATTTCTTTAGGGCTTTGTGATTTATTAGTTTATTTGACTTGGTGCACAATTTGTTAACTCTTTGATCAGTTTCCTTTCTCACCCTAATCATTGTAAAATACATGATTCTGTCTTTTGAGTTTTGACTATCGTCTAAATCATTGGTTGTCAAATGGGGGTACTTTGGGGTCCTGCAGGTGGTACCCAGAAACAAAAAAAACATATACCGGTACATCCTTTTTTTCCCCCAGAGCAAGTTTCAATTCTGAAAGCTAAATTAAGAATATTTGCACCCTTTTAATGTCCATGTTTGCCCTTCCAAATAGAACGCACATTTATTATTTATGTTCTATAAATATTTTTGCTCGCGAAAATGTTTTGTGCCAGTGAAGGGGGTACTCAGCTGAAAGATATCTTAGTACACTAGTAGAAAAAGTTTGAGAAACACTGGTCTAAAAAATGTGAAGCAACGGAAAACCCGATCAAATGCACGTACGTTACGAGCTGAAAGTATGTGCAGCCCACTTTCATGTTTCTGTATTCGAGAGTAACGTCAAGAAAGTACAGATGTCACCTCCTTCTCAGGCAGTGTGGGGTTACTCTGCGTACCGTAGAGCTGCCAAACGCGGACCTTGTCTTCGTAGGGCAGGTCGTACTTCAGGGGGTCTCCCACGGGCCCCTGGTAGTACGGCCTCATGATGGACTCCAGGGCCGAGGTGTGGACCAGCCCGATGGCGTGGCCAAACTCGTGGACAGCCACCGCAAACAGGTCCATGCCGTGGGTGTCTGGAGGGGGGGGAGGGAGAGAGAGAGAGAGAGAGAGAGAGAGAGAGAGAGAGAGAGAGAGAGAGAGAGAGAGAGAGAGAGAGAGAGAGAGAGAGAGAGAGAGAGAGAGAGAGAGAGAGAGAGAGAGAGAGAGAGAGAGAGAGAGAGAGAGAGAGAGAGAGAGAGAGAGAGAGAGACAAAGACAGACAGACAGAGACAGATAGAGAGACGCCGACAGACAGACAAGCCAGACAGACAGAGAGGGAGGGAGAGAATAAAATATTTGAATTTTAGTCCTTATTTGAACTATTGTACTGGAAGAAATCACAAAGTCAATTAATGTCCCTGTTCACCCAAATCTGAAAAAGGGATGTTCAATAAAATTCAAAGGTGATAATGTTATTTGCTTTCCATCATAATGTGCTAAAGAAAACAGGTTGTCAAGCAGTACTTGATCTAAATCTTGTGAATCCAGCTGTCAAGGTGAGAGGGTTCTAGACAGGGTGGACGAGCTACACTCATGGTTATGTCTGATGGCAACTTTGCAATCCTTATTTTTATCTAGCATGCGTCATTGGGTAAGATTGTTATAATGAGTGATGTCGTAAAAGGAAACGCACCACACACCATTGCGTTACACTGTCAAGTGAGATAACCATGGTAATGAGGTCGGACACAACCAATCAAAACAAAACACCTTTAAGGTCTTAGAGCAGATATGTCCACAGCCCGGCCAAACAGCAACACGAGGAACGCTGCAGGGAACCTCGTTTGTCTGGGCTCTTTGAAGCAGCACAAAACCTGTGGCTTTAGGAGATTTCATTCAGACGTTCCAAAAATAGGGCTGGTGTGCCGGCGTGTTACGGTTTGCTAGCTTATCGTCCCCCTTGGTGGTCTGGGCTCAAGCCTGGGCTTGCTGTGAGCCTTTAGCTTGGCTCCTTGGGGCTAGGGAGACCCCATCGTGCCGGAGATCAAGAAAGAAACAGAGGGGAACGGGGGACAGGCGGGTATGGCCCTAGCAGCTGAAATACACAGGAGCACACGCGGCGCAGGTAGAGGTCAGAGCAGAGAGACACTTGCAAGGAGAAAGGGGGCATGGCTTCCTGTTTAGAACCTCGTCAGCATGGTAGCGCTCAGGCCTCACTCACAAGAGGGAGAGAGAAAGAGACACACATACACGGTGCACACATATAAACACAGACACACACACACGCACATACACACACACACACACACACACACACACACACACACACACACACACACACACACACACACACACACACACACACACACACACACACACACACACAACACACACACACACACACACACACACACACACACACACACACACGCACACACACACACACACAAACCCAATAAGGAAGCTACAAAGTACTAGCGATGCAATATGTTTTCAGCAGCAACAGATCTTATCTGTTTTTTTTGACAGCCGTAATCATTGTGTGTTATAACAGATGCTGTAGGTACGGTGGATGATTCCCATTTGGGGACTAACTGCTCTAGTCAAAATCAATCAGAGATTCTCTTCATCTCTGCTCTATTTGTAGATAAATATATTTTTATATCTAATTGTTTATAAAAAAAACAGAAGATTGTTAGAAAAAACAGGGGGGGGGGCACTGCTGCACAACTTTGTGCAGCAGTGCTGCACAAACCGTCAAGTACCATTCAACACCCTATTGGTTGATTTGCATGTAGGATGTATCGATATATTATACTGCACAAATGATCATCAAGTACCATTCACTACCCTATTTGTTAATGGTCATTTAGGATGTGTCTATATATTAAAAATGAATGCAAACAAAATAAAAATATTGGAACAACAACGAACAAATACAAATATAACAAACATTAAGTTACATACTTCTTATAACGAAACTCAGGAAATAATCTTTTTTCCATCAAGCTCTCGGCAACATGGAACTTGGATGCCAGGATGGGTTTTATTGCGGGTTTGATTTGAATGTCTTTTCAATTAAAGTAGAACGATTAAATTAAATTAATTCCATTGGACACTAGCCATCACTCAACCCGCTGGCTGTTTGGCTAAATGGGTCATTTAACATTGGGCTGGCTTTGCTCTAAATGCCCAGGAACAATAGAACACTAACTATACACTGATTAAGCATGGCCTTGGAGTTCCTACATTTAAGGTCATACTGAGAATCAACGGAACATTTCACGTTTAAAGTATTCACGTAGAGGTGCATTTGTTTGAAACATTCCTCCTTCTTGAGCTACTATCATTAGCTGAATATGTTTTTATCATCTCAAGATCTTGAGTCATCGTTTAAAATGGACAGCAATGTATACACTTTGGGATGTATGTGTTTCCTCCATGATAACAAGCTAACCTAGCGTAACTAGAAGAACTGATAATGTTATCAGCTTATTCCATGTCTTGCTCCTGGAGAGACGAAACAACATGACTGGTCTGACCGAAATCCACCAGTAGAAACTAGACTCTTTAATCTACGATACATCCCAAACACCGAGGGTGCGATGAAGGTCACATTACCCTCACCTTATTAGAAGCACAACTTCATACTGGTTTTTGCAGGGCTCCTTTTCAAAGTTTCCCTTGAATAACTTTGTAACAAGTCATTGTGACGTCGTTAATAGATTCATACATCAGGAAATTAAAATATGGATCTACCAATATGAAATGATGGATCCGCTTGACTTCCAGAGCAAGTCCTTCTCACCTCCGGCCGTCTGGATCGACTTTCATTATTAAAGTCTCTCCTCTCCTTTCCCCACTAAACTCCACCACTCACCTCCAGCCCCTCCCTCTTTCCAGCTCCCACCCCCTAGGAACCAGGCCCTGGGAACCCTGTCCATCAGCAAGCCAAACACCTCGCACACACAAGGCAGAACCAGCGTAGACGCACCACCCCCCCGGCTGTCTCTACTCCGTCTCCCCCCGTCCAGGTCTTGACCAGGTGGGGGTCGAATTGGAGCAGACAGGGCTGTCCCGTAACGCAGGGTCTACAACCTTGACAGGCAGCAGTGGTGGGGACGAGGGGAGGTTAGGCCCCAACACTGGCCCACCAGCTGTGGATAGTCTGGCAGGCTGATGCCCCCCCCCACCATACCCTTTTTGACACGAGGGTGATGTAGTGGGTGTCAAACAAAACCCAGGAATCTCATTGCTGGACGCCATGCGGCATTGGTTGCTGAAATGGGAGCTGGGAAACTGGATCCCTAACACGACCAGGAGCACGTTTCAGCAGCGCACCTTGACCTCTCCCCTTTCACCGTGGCGGCTGGGAGACGTTTGCGGGGCGGCAACAGGCAGTAAATTAATGTTTACCACACGGCTCTCTGGGATACCGGACAGTTCTCCTCTCCGGGGTGAAATAAGATGAAGTGCAGTGAGGTGACAAGGGGAGGAGAGGGAGGGGAGGGGAGGGGAGGGAGGGGGAAGGTGATGAAGCGAGGAGGGAGAGGGGAGGTGACATCAGGGGGAGGAGAGGAGGAAGAAATGAAGAAGCTGAGAGAGGGAGGGAAACAGGGGAAGAGAGCTGATGGGAGGGGAGCTGAGAGAGCAGATTGGTGAGTTACGGAGAGCTAAAACTTTGTGAGGGGAGTTGAGATCTGTGAGCATCTTCACAATAACATAATTATATACAACAAACGAGGTTAGCGTAGTCGTGGGGACGCTAACAACATTAGGTCTTGCATTCACATGCTGGTCCAGTAGACACCTGTTGGTCTCTCTCTACCTCCATTAAAAGAACCAAACCGGCTCTCTGCTACTTCTGACAGGTGCGTCACGTCAACGCTTCAGAAGCAGGTACTGGGTAACCAAATACAGCCAAAGAGTGTATCATACATAAGCAAAGTGTGGAAATAGTAACATCTTATAAATATCTGGGAACTATTTTCGATGATCACCTTAAGTTTGATGTAAACACTGAGGCTATTGTGAAGCGAGGGCAACAGAGAATTCACCTTCTCCGCAAACTAAATTCCTTTTTTGTAAGTCCTGTCATCCTCTGTCGTTTTTATCAATCTTTTATTGAGAGTCTCCTGAGCTTTTCTTTTATTTGCT
Source organism: Melanogrammus aeglefinus (assembly GCA_900291075.1). Taxonomy (NCBI): domain Eukaryota; kingdom Metazoa; phylum Chordata; class Actinopteri; order Gadiformes; family Gadidae; genus Melanogrammus; species Melanogrammus aeglefinus. The sequence goes on along the minus strand of OLKM01000029.1, from coordinate 341,480 downwards.
GGTTTCACAGCCTCACAGTAAAAGACAGAAACAGCCTGAACAGTTATAGTTAACATCTGTTTCTAAGATCACCGGAAGTAAAACAAAGGGACTTTGAATTCTTTTGCAATCGGCAAATCATTAAGAAAGCAGCAGGTATTTTGGCTTCTTCTGGTCATACTCTTAAAAGTGAATTCTCTCTATTGCCATCAGGGCGTCGCTACGCTTTACCTGCTTGCAGAACAAACCGCCATTCCAAGTCGTTCATCCCCTCTGCAATTCGACTACTAAATGCTCCGTAGTTGTGTATGTGTATTTGTTGTTTGTATGTTACTGTGTCTGTATGCAAGCTGCTCAAACAAATTGCCCCTAGTGGGATAAATAAAGTTGTATTGTATTGTATTGTATTGTATTGTAAATCCGGCCCTGAGAAGTTATGCATGCAACAGCGTTTGTTTAACCTATAGGGAGCAAGATATCTAATGAAAACTGTTGTGGTTCTACGTTAACTAAAGCACATCATCTACTATGAAGCCTTTAGGAAAATGTAGTTTCAGCAAAAGCTCCACATTTTTGTAAGCACTATGCCTAATTAAGTGACTTTATTTAATGTTACAGATAAACCTGGAAAGTAGACACTAATTTATATTGTCTGGAGCGAAAAGTGAATTCATTTGTAATTAAAAGGCTCAGCCATGCCTTGCTTGCTGAAACCTCCTTTGTTTATATTTGGAAATAAACCTCCAGAGACTCTGAGAGGTTTACTTTTATAATCAGAAGTTTTCATACGGCTAGATTAAAACAGTTTTCTAATTACAAAGGACCGACGGTGGACAGTCGGAAAGATTCGAAGTCAAGAGAAGACGGAATTCATCAGCACCTAGATTAGCTAGGTTGAAGTATGGAATATTAAAACATTAATGGATGTAAGAATAGATAAAAGTATTCAGACGATGAGCTGAGAAAAGGAACATGAGTTGGACGTTTCGTCTGACAGCTAGTGTGCTACGTTTGATTCGTAAAGCTTTGAATGAACAGACTCCAGACAATTTTTCGATATCTATTTCCACTTTGATTTGTACTGTTCTGACCACTTCTCTCCGTCTGTGCCTCGTGCTTCAGACCACTTCAGAAGTCTGTGGGAGTTCTTTGGGTCAATTCCTGACACTCTTTGGTTCGGCTTCATCCTTCAACACCGCCGCCACCCAAGACACCCACACACACACGCACACACACACACACACACACACACACACACACACACACACACACACACACACACACACACACACACACAGACCGACCCACCCACCCACAAAAAGACACACACAAACACACACACACACACACACACACATACAGCACACAACACACACCCACCAGCAGACGCACTGCACACACACACACACACGGCACACCACCAACACAACAGCACACACACAGACCGATCCACCCACCCACAAAAAGACACACACACAAACACACACACAGACCGATCCACCCACCCACAACAACACACCACACCACACCACACACACCACACACACACACACACACACACACACACACACACACACACACACACACACACACACCACACAACACACCACACACACACAAAGAAAAATATACCCATATATACCCACCCATATACCCATTCCCGACCACACACCCCTCCCGGCCAGATACACACAAACACACACACAGACCGACCCAACCACCGAAAGACACACTTCCACCCAAATCCCCCCACCTCTCCCACCCAGACCCACACAAACACACACTCCTCCCACCCACACACACACAAACACACACCCCTCCCACCCACACACACACACACACACCATCCTAACCCAAGCTCACCTGGGGACCTGAAGGTCCAGGCCTCGTCGTCGTCAAAGTGCGTGTCGCCGGCCGTGAAGCGTTCGCCGGGGAAGAAGGCGTGGGCCACGGTGCCCCCCGGCCCGTCGAAGGGGTAGCCGTCGTCGTGGTCCGCCTTGGTGAAGTCGATCTGGATGTCGGCGTCGCTGCCCGCCACCTCGTGGAAGTTGAGCGGCGCGATGTCGCTCCACACCTTCAGCGCATAGTGCATGAGCGCCCGCACCGTGTCCCTCCCCAGCAGCGCCGACTCCTTGGGGAACGTCCTCACCCTGGGGGGGTGAGGGAGTGGGGGGGGGGGGAGAAATGTTCAACTTTTCATGCCACTTTTCCTGGCCAATCAGTTCGCGTTACCCCATACGACAGACACGCCCTCTGACATCCGTGGACGGACGTGCACAGTGTGCACGCGGCGTGAAAGAGTTGGAAAATGACCTCACTCAGACTGAGAGGAATCCCGGGTCTGAATCTTGATCACGACCACCTGCACAAGTGAGGGTCGTTACACTAGGCCACTACAAGGGCAGGGCTAGGCCTCAGCATGACACCGACCTACTGGACCCCACCTGAGTACAGAGGGCGTGGTTATTAAAGCAGGTTTACTCTCCTTCAGGTTAGGCACCCCCCCTCGGTTGAAGCAGACACTCTACTGCTTTACTCTTTTCACACGGGCACTTTGCTTTATCTTAATTCCTGCCCCCACTTGAATTCAAACTAATTATCCCTAGACAATTGTTTCGCCTTGTTTTGTACCATTTCAAATAAATGACCTTTTGGATTTAAGATTGAATTCTGTCTGACCCCCTTTATTGTGTGATGGTGTTTGACCCCACCGTTGGAGCGAGACAGGAGGCAAGGAGAGCACTGGTGGTGGAGGACACAGCGGGAGGTATGGTAGCGTAGGTGGAGACGGGGGAGGGATGGGAGCTCGGGTTTTATGGGGGAGTGACCTTGGAGATTTTCCCAGCATGCATAGAGAGCGCGATGTCCGTTTCAGTTGCATGGGTTTAGTGGGGGCAGGAGAGAGAGGGAGGGACTTCTGATAGTATGTATGTCGTACGTCCTTGCAGTTAAAAATAGTGTTCAACATTGTGTAGAATCTGATTCTACCTATCTTTGTTGTATACGGGGAATGGGTTGACCTAGCAATTGTGAGTGTGTGGCAATTGGTTCTCTGAACGTCCTTACTGTAGCGACAGTGATATATATTCTTGTTTCTCTTTCATTTGACAAATTTACTTACTGTAAGTCACTTTGCCTTGTCAAATTCTTTGTCACAAAACAATTTGTTCTCGTCTTCTTTTTTTTCATGAACTCTTAACCGAGGTACACAGCTACAGTGCGTAGTAAGAGTTCACAAAATAGGTGGCGGTGGACTCGTGACTTTGTGAAGTGACTTTGAACCTAATTAAACCAGCATGTAAGTAGTTGAGTTGGGTAAGTATGTTGTAAGGTATGTAACTTAAGCAAGTTAGTAAGTTATCTAAGGAGTCCTAAGAGAGTAAGTAGGTTAATAATAAGGTCGATGGAAAAGTAATCAAGTAAGAAGGGGAGTAAGTTCAAGGCAAGTAAGTCAATCACAGTTCAAAAGCCACCGTGGAATCAGGAGAGAGGGTGTTCGTGGGGGGTGAACATGCAATGCAAAAGAAGACTGATGACAAAAAGGGATAAGGGCTCCCCAGAGAGCAGAGGGGGGAGATGAGAGAAGCGAGGCTAGGAGAAGGAGAACGGGTTGATAAACATTTTTTAAAGCAAGGTCATCGTTTCTCAGCAATGTCGCATATCACGAGAGATGGAAGCAGCCGTTTGAACATTAAGAAAGTTAACGTGAATTCAATAGAGAATAAAACAATGCTCTCCTTCAACGCACGGCAGGGTGCCTGTTGTAAACTCACATCAGACCGCCTCAGAGGAATCTGTGTTATCGCTACAAAACACTCCAGAAATTACACCAAAACAAATCAACTTGAAAAATGATTATAAATAATGACCACACTTGAGGCTCAGGGGACCTATCAGGTTAAAGTCGGGGGCTGTCGTCACGGCGACTGTTAAATGAAAACATACACAAATGTGGGTTAAGTATTCCAAAATTGGGGAAAGGCAAAAAAAAAAAAAAAAAAGGGAAATGAGTAGGATTATAATGACAGAAATGGACAGAAGAAGAGGGGGGGAGTCTAAATCTAAAGGAGGACAGAGTAAAAACAGGAGACGGGGAAGAGGGAGAGACAGGTGTGCGAGGAGGTAGAGAGAGCACTAGAGCAGCGGGAGAAATATGCAGAACGGCAGAACGAGTTCGACGGCCGTGGGGACCTTTTTGCCAGCTCACGCATGAAAACTACAGATTCTGTTCGCATATTTCATTGTCATTGCATCCAGCATTTTTTTTTGGAGGGGGGGGTGGGTTTCCATTTCCATGGTTTCAGGGGCACTCAACCTGCGCACACAAGGCAAACAGTAACAAAAGCCCTGGAGTCCATTTTGGCATCTGTTTGAAGCAAGACTTGCTGCTCATAGATTACCAAAAAATCTCTCTCTCCCTCCCTCCTCTCCTTATCTGAAGCTCTGAAAGGTCTCTCTCTCCTCTCTCTCTCTCGAAGTCTCTCTCTCTCTCTCTCTCTCTCTCTCTCTCTCTTCTCTCTCTCTCTCTCTCTCGTCTCTCTCTCTTCTCTCTCTCTTTCTCTCTCTCTCTCCTTCTCTCTCTCTCTCTCTCACTCTCTCTCTCTCTCTCTCTCTCTCTCTCTCTCTCTCTCTCTCTCATTTGAATCCTCATCTCTGAAGGTCTCTCTCTCTCTCTCTCCCTCTCTCATTACTGAAAGCTCTGAAGGTCTTTCTCTCTCTCTCCCTCCCTCTCTCTCCCCCCCCTCTCTCTCTCCCTCCCTCCCTCTCTCTCTCTCTCTCTCTTACTCCACTCATGTTTTTCCCCCCCTTTCCAGCGAACATTATGGCCATCTTCTGCACTCTCCTTTTGTAATCCCCGCTATTTCTTTATCCCTCTCCTTCTATCCATCTATTGCTTGTTGATTGCATAAAGAAGTGTCAAGTGGCAATCACTTTCATAGGAGAGGCATTTCAAGGTGACTCTGCATTCTTCTCAACTCTTTTGTCAGCTGCTTAATGCTGTACAATATAACCAACATGTTAACATTAAGATGTTGAGAATGTTGTGATGTACTATCTTTACATTGCCTCTCCGACAAATGAAAAACCAACACAAATAAGCATTTATCAGGGACAAGTCTAGTCAGAGAAACAATTTATTAATGGATATGCAGTATACAATGTGGCATCTGTTGATTTTTATGTGGGTAAAATCAACAGCATGTGTTAGCCAGCACAGGCCAATCACTTATATATAATACAGAACAACCTAGTCTCTGTTGAAGTGGTGAGTCCAGTGGACGAGCATGAAGTTCATAGAAAAAAAACATCATCTTTTCTTTCTATCCCTTTTAGTGCTGAAAAACCTACTAAATCTTGTGCGGGGACACATCCCACTGGGGGTAAAACAGTAGGCTATCCCGGCAAAGCTACCAGCATGAGGCAGGGCCTGTGATGATTGTTACAATGAAAGTAGTCACGGGAGCGTGACTCATTCACGTGCTGTGTGTGTGGCACTGAGCATGAGAAGCACCCGGGCCGTTATTACAGTCAATAGGGTTCATCAGAGAACCCATCACATACAGCACACTAATGCAACCATCCACCGGGCTGTGTTCTTATTAAGCCTGTTCATTTGACTAGTCCTGTTGCATTGATTCTCGCATTATGAATAGCATGAGGTAGGCCTAATTGGGCCTAATTACTTCCATTTGCCTTGAATCACATTGCCTGGCAACGCAATTAATATAATGCGTTGAATAATGTGACGCAGATTACAGGGTTGAAGAGCGCGTATTGGGCGTTCCCTCCCAGACTGGTGTTTTTATTAGCATCCCAATGACTCCGTCTTATCGTGTTCCCAATCTAAACGGCCACCCACGGGGGTGTAGCAGCAAGGTAAGTGCCTGGCGGATCCATTAAGACGCTTGTGCTTTTAGAGCAGTGACAATCTGTAAAAAAAAAATTCAAAGTTCACCTGAAACAACAGAACGCCGGTGTTCTGTCGATTTCTCCTACCCGTCGAGATCTGCTGCTTTGTGGTTCTGCGCATGCGCAGTACCGATTTCCTAATTTGCATTTCCACGCCCATAGATTTTTGCTGCTTTTAGTCTTCGCTGCTGCTGTTAACGGTGAGTCCGAGCGATAAATATAAACAAGACTGATTTTTCAATTCCTTTTTGGGATACTACTCTTGATAATTACTCCCATGTTCACCAAAAAATATACTAGCTGTTACACCTTTCCTGGTTCCTTGGCTCTCAGTCCGTAGTAGGGGAGCACAGGGGAGAAAAGTTTCCTCCAGGGCCGATGTCCTTTCGGGGGTAACACCCTTCACTAACCGGCAGTGGGTGGGTCCGTTTGTACGGATTTTTGACGTTTGATACTTTATTTAACAGTACACGTATACGCAAAAACACAACCGGACTCGTTTAGTTCCTCCTAGACTGAAACTCGCGCAATCGCTCGCTCACTCGACCGTCGACTCATTCGCGGACGCCATGCATCGCCCACACACACACAAAGACATTCCCGCGCACACACATACGCCACTCTCGTAACATAGCACTATATTTGATGTAATTCATTACATGTTCAGCCATATCTAAATTCTACCTACTGGTGTGAAGAATACATTTTAAATGTCCCAAATCAATTCATTTTTTCTTTTTTTTTTTTTGTTAAAAAGATTTATTAATAACAACTTTGCTCTTTGTAGCGATGGAAGAAAAGTGGGAAGAGGTTTATGACTACCTTTCTGAGGGAATATACCCTTCTGGGTATAACAAGTCACAAAGACTGAACCTCAGAAGGTACAGTCAAAAATTCATTAGTACATTAGACAAATGAGAGAAGAAACCATAAAGTAGCATTTTTTTGATAGAGTAGCGTGAATCGATAGACAAACCTATCGGTTTTTGCTGCGGTAGCAATTTTCGACAAAGCAGCAGAAATCGACAGAACACCGGCACAGCCACAGAAGGACAGCAGCGCTTTCTGGCACATAAGGACACGATTACCCCTGAGTCGCGGCTGGCGTCGGGTTACCCAATTGGCTCCGCGGGTAACACGCGTTGCGAAAGCCGTCATCGTCACGTCAATTACACCGCTAGATTGTTGTAGGAAGCGAGCGAGCACAAAAGCGTTTTTGTTGTAGATTGAAAGGTGGCAGCGCGGTCGTTTTAGTGCTCTCAGCGTGCGGTCCGCTCCGGGGTGAACCCATTTCCAACCGGTGTTCCGCAAGGAATAAGAGTCGGCTCTGCCGGCGCGGTTCAACTCAGAACCTGGGAAACGGATGATTGTTGGTTTCACAGCGTGACCCGATCGAATCTCTGCTGCTACCTCCAGCTAGCAAGCTACACGTAAACTGTGAGCGCATCCTACCACCAGTTACGATACACATACGTTACATTCGTACATACGTTACGATACAGCGGTTATATGTTGTGTTATATTGTCAATATGTAGGCTACGTTTTACAGCTGGGCCTGAATACCAGGTGATTCATTACCTGACCACTTTTTAGTGGTAAACAGCATATTTTATTTGGGTGTAAATGTTCTGAAACTGGTCAAATACACCATGTGTTTAAATTAAGAAAATATATTTTAATATGTGAGTGGTGTGCACAAAGTAGTGGTCCTTAACCATTTTTTTCATGAACTATGGAAATACAAGCAAATATCTGAACATATTTCCTGATTATTTTAACTCTTAACAGCAGAGACTGCACTGCCACTCCGCCACTGCAGGAGAGCCTGCGCTGACTGATACCTGCTATCAGCTCGACATGAGCTGACGAAAGCTCTCCCCGGTTTCCCTCTGCTTCACACACACCTCAACTGGCTCCAGCCGCGGCCAAGATCCCATTGCCTTAATCCTCCCTACACAACGCAAGAGCGCTCCGACCCACGTGAGCCCGGCTGTACGGTAGCAGATATCCCTCACACTGTGGAATCCTATCCCTCATGGAACCCTGCCTGTATCTGCGCGATGAGCTTCCTTCTGCTACTGCTGGGTGTGTGGGGACTGGGCCGAGCTCGTCTATTTAACGTTAGGATTCTCGTCTCGCAGGTCTGCCTGTGCAACCCTGGATGAATGCATGCATGCACTCATGCATGGCACACACTCAATGATACATGCACGCATGCTCGCACGCACCCACAAACGTACACGTTCATGCACGGCATGCACACACACACACGCACGCACACACTCATGCATGCGCTCATCCACACGCCAGTTGCGATCAGTCAATATAAACTGTGAATGCGACCCATGCCCGGGTTTCTTGAAGAAAACTTTTTAATTACCCATCATCAATTGCGTTAAAACATTGTAATATCTTTTTGCTTTTCCCTCTAGTTCATTTCATTTGGACTCCAGTTGTGCCGCTGCCTGGGTGACTTTCGATCTCGATGTGACTCGAGTCTACGCTGAAATGGAATGCTGCCCGGTGCTCAGCATCTCCGCCACGTGGTTGCTGTCATCTCTCCCGCTTTCATGGAGGAGAGGGGGGGGGAGGAAAGCTGAATTCGCCTCGGCTTTTAAATCATCATGGGACACAGCACTACAAGACACCTCCAGTCGGGACTCAGCTGAGCTATACATTCCCACGGAACCTCCTGTTTCACACACATCTGTCGGCCGTCACATCAATTCCGTCGTTAAAAATCCTATTTTTTATACAGTAGAAGTTATGTTTGTGTTGTTTGTGTGAGTGTGTGTTTGTGAGTGTATGGGGGGGGGGGGGGTTGCTAAATCAGCATGTCTGATTCAAAAATTCAAAAGTCACCACTTGCCTCTGGCAAACAAGCATATACCCCCCAACACACACACACACACACAAACACAGCAGGCAATAGATTCCATCCAACTCATTTTTATGTTGTTTTATGAGCAGATCGTGTTTTTCCCTTCTCCGTCCATAGATTCACAGCTGGGGATTTCTTCTCTCTTGTCACATGAATAATTGAAGGATACGGTACATGTACGTCTACTTAGCCCGATATTACAAATTCACACGTCGCTTTACACCACTTGTAACGGCTCCAACTCCAAAAGACATTGTGCTCTCTTCTCCATGAATAATACCAGCTTAAACCGATCCAACGAAAGCCTCTACTCAGCTCCAATAATGAAGGAAAAGACGTCTAGGTCCTCGTCCCCCCATCCCCCCCCCCCCCCCAACTCATGCTACACCTTCTTCCCTGACAGGCCTACTGCACGTCACATACGCACACACACACACGCACAGCAAGCACACACCATCATCAATACTGATGAACCTCCTCTGCACAGAACTCCTGCCGGCACCTGTCGGCTAACACTGCACCGCGGAACGCCGCGGAGCACCGCTTGTTATCCAAACACGTTGGCGGTGTTAATTTGGCTCGCTCAGACGATGCATTCTCGAATGGCCGCTATGCTTCGAGACTGTATTATTCTGGAACAGTTGATCCCTGCCACACGCCCCCTAGATGGGCTTACCGGGGTCCTCTGACACCGGGACACCGGAATGATGCATAAAACTGGTTTATTGCAGGGTTGGAGCCTTGGTTACAGTCGGAGCAGGTGCCGCTGCCTCCTGACAGGTCACAGCACTCCTTTGAGGAGTGCCGCTTCAACCCAGCCAAGTCTAATCAGTCATCCACCACCACACACGTCATGTATTCTGTCTAGGGTCCTAAGGATGGATGGGTGATCCACGGATGTCTGCTGGGGTGGTTGCTGTTGGAATGCTTGCACGGTGCTGGGAAAAGACAGAGCGTTCGCTACAATATATATGTTCAGCCATGTAGGGTCGAAATCAAAAGTGGCAAGGATTAGCGGCTTCGTTACGCATTGTGGTTTAGTCTGTTAAGAGCTACTATAAAAAAACATGGTGGTGGGACATGAGTGGCTCTGTGGATGAAGAACCGCTTCCTATCTGGATTAAAGGGGCTCTTTCTGATGTTACGAAAACACAACAATTCTTATTTCAACAATACCAGTATTCCGTGTCTGCCAAGTCCGTTCCCCTAGATGCCACTCAAATCTGAAAACAATGCACCTTTAAATCTGGGAGATTATTAAATCGTCTAACTTTCATTTTTCTCCCAAAACAAGACCCTGAGGTCTCGTTATTGGAGATGTTAGATGAGTGTTTACAGGCGGCCCCTTCCTGTATTTGACGGATAGTGGTCCAGTACCGCAAATTTTAGTCCCTAGAAGCAAGGAACTGTTCTTTTGTCAAGAGTTTAAACCCTAACCTCTGGGTTTTGGAGACCTTTCCTCTTGCCTTTCAGAGGGAAAAGGGTTATGGGATGGGAGTTTGTGCAGCCCTATGATGCTTACAAATAAAACAAATGCTTCATAAATGTACTATCTTAAGCTGCTGTTATTGATGTTCTTGTTGTTCCTTGTGTTTTATTGGATTTTACTTTTTGTATTCTATGTCTTTTACGTGAACAGGAAAAATAACATTTTCCCTAGTGGGACAGAGATAAAGTTTGAATTGGAATGGAGGAAACAAACCTGAACAGAATATCAATTATTTACCGGAAAACTTCTGAAAACACACATTACCACTGCGGCATCCCGGTGGATTTACAGATAAGCCATCCGTTTTATCATCCGCATTCGAGGGATACAGTACAAGCTCTGTAATCCTCGGACGCAATCCGCTCATATCTGATTGTATTCAGACAGATTTTTACATTCTGTTGATGTCTCAAAGCAGACGGACAGACGTTTACAGTCTAGCGATATCTCAAAGCGGACAGACAGACGTTTACAGTCTAGCGATATCTCAAAGCGGACAGACAGACGTTTACAGTCTAGTGATATCTCAAAGCAGACACAGATGAGGACAGTTGGGTGATGCGTCATCAATCCAGTCAGACAGATGTGCACTATGGCACAGAGCTTTGAGTGTCGTGAACACAGAGAGGAGCGAGGCGCAGGAAGAGATGGTCTGTGTTCCACGCTCGCCGAGACAGAGAGAGCCGACAGGAAGGAGTGAGTATGAGTGGCAGTCGAATGAGAGGAAGGGGGAGAGAGAGAGAGAGCTGGAAGAGAAAGACTGGAGAGAATAGGCGGCGAATGTGAGAGTGTGCATTGATGTAAATGTAGGCTTGCAGCCATGAAAGTGTGAGAGTTTGAGTGTCAGGCTTAATAACATAACATCAAAGGCCCCAGACTACTTTTAACACTTCATGAAAACATTGTTCGGTGTCATTTATGTTTTTGGGCTATTTCTTCTTGAATAAAGATAATTTATTCGAACTGCTTGCGAAGGCCGTAATGATGTTATATAAAACGTTCAAGTTTTTGCATCTTCAAAGCCTTTCTGTGACACTATAGCCCAGCTGAATGTAGGTCTCTAAATTCTACAATGTTTCTACTTGGACTATATATGGCAGCCCTTGAATAAGTTTCCTCTATGATGCCATAACCAAGTTGCTGACTACAGCTTGTCACTTTGACTCCAGACCTTAGCGAAATGCACACAATGGGAAAATCTGCAAAAACATTTGCATATTTTCCTCTTAATTTGATCTTGCTTTTGTTCATACGCTCGGCTCATACAAGGGTGCCAAGTCAGATTCAGCACACGCTCGTAGAAAGAGGAAATTGCCCTGAATGATGTGTAAACATGCTGAATTTGACCTGATTGTAGAGAAGTGCGCGTGTTTGTCTCAATGTGAATTAGCATAATTTATGCCCAACAAATACTACATAAGGAGAGTGGGACGAATATGAATCATGTCTTTGTACAAAAATGGCCCAAACTGGTATTCTGAACTCCCAGCAGCAGAGGTGAATAGCATTAAAGTACTATAGTATAATATTATAGTGTAGTATTATAGTACTATAGTATTATAGTGTAGTATTCTGACCTCCAGGAGAGGTTATAGTATTACAGTATCATAGTTTAGTATTACAGTACTATAGTATTACATTATATTATAGTATCCTGACCACCAGGAGAGGTGGATAGTATCACAGTATATAGTATTAGTATAGTATCACAGTATAGTAGTAGTATCACAGTATTATAGTATCACAGTATTATAGTATACAGTATTAAGTATTAGTGTCTCCACCAGGAGAGGTGTATCACAGTATTATAGTATAGTATCACAGTATTATAGTATCACAGTATTATAGTATAGTATCACAGTATTATAGTATCACAGTATTAGAGTATAGTATCACAGTATTATAGTATCACAGTATTATAGTATAGTATCACAGTATTATAGTATCCCAGTCCTAACCTCCAGGAGAGGTGTATAGTATCACAGTATTCTAGTATAGTATCACAGTATTCTAGTATAGTATCACAGTATTATAGTATAGTATCACAGTATTATAGTATCCCAGTCCTAACCTCCAGGAGAGGTGTCTCTTGGTCCACTTGCTCTGGGGTTTCAGGCTCCGTCGGCTGCGGCCCGTCGTCCCGTCTGGCTCAGACACATCTGGCAGAGAACATCTGGGAGTCTGCATCAGGCCCAGGGTGGCCTGGTCTGGAGGAGAGCATGACACGGTAAGAGTCCATGAGTAGAGTAGAGTACGATACAATGAGTAGAGTACAGAAGTAGAGTTAATTCATATAGTAGAGTAGAACAGAGTAGCGCAGTAGAATAGTCCAATGGTAAAGTGGTATATAATAAAGTTTGATACAGTTGTAGAGTATAATACAGCGATAGAGAGTATAACACAGTAGATGAGTAGAATACAATAGTAGAGTAGAGTATAATAAGAATGAAATAGAGAGGAATATAAGATTATACATGGTAGAATAGACCAGAGTAAGGTGGGAAATAACACTGTATAATATAGTAAAGTAGAGTGGGATCTAAGAGAATAGAATGCAGGGTCTGTAAAGACATTCTTTAAAAGTTAATTTGCTTATACCAGTTAATGGACGTGTTCAATAATTAAAGTCATAATTAAAGCTCAGTCAGCTGTAGCAGGGTGACTGGCAGACAGACATAATCAAAGCTAATTCCAAACTAATTTAAAATTATTAATCTATAATGACCTATTATGGCTATTATCTATCACATCTATTAAGCCATTGGAACACATAGGCATGCACACATGTTCATGTGTAGCCACTCACTCCCTCCCTCCCTTTGCACATTCCCTCATACCTAGGACTCCGGTCTCTGTCAGCCCTCCAAACTTCTGCATGGCTTTGATGGCGTTGGTCAGGGCTTCCTGGGTCTGGAGCTGGCCAGTCACAGGGTCCGGGGGCGGGAGATAGCCAAACTTGCTCAGCCAATCCTGAAGGAGAACAGAGTTAACAAGCTGAGTGTCAGTCAATTGTGGAGGAGAACAGAGTCAACAAGCTGAGTGTCAGCCAATTGTGTAGGTGAACAGAGTTAACAAGCTGAGTGTCAGCCAATTGTGTAGGTGAACAGAGTTAACAAGCTGAGTGTCAGCCAATCGTGGAGGAGAACAGAGTCAACAGGCTGAGTTTCAGCCAATCCAAGAGGAGAAAGTAATTACCAGGCAAGTGTCAACCAATCCCGTAAGAAGAACAGGGTTAATATTTGAATAGTTCTCAGTGTTCCCAACACTTGACACTGGGAGACACCTGCTGATGTTTACGGACCAGTTTGGAGCTTATAGTCTCGTATAGCCTCTGGCGTTCCAAACAGACCTGTAAATGGGATACGTTCCTCGTTCCTACGGACAAAAAACGGCTGCGACTGACTTTAACTGTTTGTTCATTATTGAATATTGTCATTAATTATTCATCCTGCCTTAAACATGGATCCATTGATACAAGCCAGGAAACACTGGAGTAATCAATCATTTAATAACGATGTGAACCAGAGAAAAGGAACCAAAAGCCTGGATTACTGAAGCAGCAGAAGAGTGTAGCGCAAACGGCATTGTTACAAAATGATGAACGACTAATACAATTTGGAAATTATAATAAATAAATGTTCCTCAGCTTCTGACAATTGACTAATCATTTCAGCACCAAACATGCACACTCCTTAAAACGAGAGCCAACATTCCCCTCACCTCCAAAGAAACTGCTACTGCTTGACTCCAGGCCAATTTAAATGAAATAGCACGCTATCCTAGAATCTCAAACTCTATTACATCCAAACACATTTCAATCCTGCTGCCCCCTTTTCTCCTTTAACGTCCCCACTCTTTCTGTCTCTCTCTCTGTCTCTCTCTCTCCCTCTCTCTCTCTTTCTCCTCATTCTCATTCTCCTCTGCTGCGCTCCACCTCATCCCCACAAAGGGCCTTTCTCAGAGCCACAGTCACATGTGGTTAATTTAAAACAGACCTGATATCAGTGCCGAGAGGTGAGTGGCGCGGGTCGATGGCCAGGAAATCGCGCCTTATCGACAACACGGAGAGAGCCTTCCATTTGCTAGATGACTCATCTGCAGCGCACAACCTTTGGTTGCTCTGACTGCCGGGACTACACACACACCACCATGTACACCACCTTACATACCTGGTGGAGGCTGGAATGGAATCTAAGCCCACCTCAAGCATTATCATGGTTTAAGAAGAAGATATTGGTCTCAACGCTGCAAACTCAATGTAACATTACTTGGCCGCCCCTGTCTTGTTTATCTTAAGCTATGCATATACTGTACCTTAAGGTTGATAAAATTGCTATTTATACATTTACTAGTTATAATAAGTCCCTGTTGACTTTTTAACACCATTCAGACAGATGGGAGCAGCGTATAGCCGTCTGAGTGTTACTTGCTATTATATATCACTGGAACTAATCAGAGTTAAGAGAGACCTGACGCTTGTGCACATAGACCTGGGAGAGAGCGGGGCTTTTATTGTGTAGTGCTTATTCATGGCATCATTAAATGACAGATGCCTTTTTTATTTGGATTTAAGTGAAGCCTGTCGTTAGTGGTCCCTGATGAAATGTAACCGTCGTACTAAAGTAAGACATCAGGGGTAAGATTCATCTGCTTGTAAGACATAAAACACCAGGCCAGAAAACGTTTCACTGATCGACAATGTGACGCTGCACCTTCTGGGCGTGCCCGTTGCCCATGGAAACCCTTTGACCAGGAAACAAAGTCGGCCAAAGCTCATTGAATGTTGAATGTCCAATCACATGGCTGAACGCGTTGCAAATAACACTCTGATTAGTATGAGCGTAAAACGCAGTGACCCCCGCTAGAGAGGTCCCGTGTTCCATGGCGGCACCGTGCGTTACGCCTCCAATAAATAATCAATGGGGCACGCCATGGCACCGCCTCGCAGGAATCAGCTGCCTGGCGTGGGGTCAGGGCGGGGACACACTCTGAACCACACCCTGAGGGAACATGACACAGAGAGCGTTGATATTTATAAAGGGGACATATTATACCACCAGGTGTGAGTTAATAGCCGTTGTGAGAATCTGCACAAATGGGCGTGTCCACCTAGATGTGTGAAGGATAGTTGAGCAACGTTTGCTACAGTCCACTGGGTGGGCTCGTAGACTGATCTATCCAGGATACATCTAGGCGGACACGCCCACTTGTGATGTCAGAAGAGGCCGATTTTCGTAACGGCTTGCAATGGCTAATCACACCCACACCTGGTGGTATAATATGTCACCATTAAGGTTAACTCAAAACATACCTTTTTAGTCAGACTTTTAAATTCAACAACTTTGGATTGTATTAAGCACTTGGTGTTACAATTTCTTATATGAGAAGTGATATACAAATAAAGTTGGATTGATTGAATGATTGACACTGCTTGAGTCTGACAGTGCTGCTAGGCTAGAGAGGAAACCAGTGCAACAGACAATAAGAAGGCAGTAGGAGGCAGAGGCATCGCTGAGCTGGGGGGGGGATGAAATCAGCAGCCACCTTCAGGTCTCAGCTGCCACTAAATAAACCAGGTCCAATTTACAATGACTGATGGTGCAGTCAGCTTGTGTTTTGCCTCATGTTGTGTTGTGGGAAAGTATACTTCCCTGGCAGATTTTATTGATTTCACAGCGAGGTGTTTCTGTCCCGCCTGTCCGAAACCCGAGACAAGACCAAAAACCTATGTCAACAATTAATGATTGCCAACAGAGTTTTCGTGAAAGTACTCGCCTTTTCAAGAACACAGATGAATGGCTCACGACAAAATCACTTAAGGCCTACCCGCAACAGGTTTCACCCCTTTGAGGTAGACAATGTATTCTACTCGGTTCCACCTCCACTCTGTTGTATTTTGTTATGTTCTATGTGCTCTATTATCTTGTGCTCTATTTCATTCTACCCATTTATATTTTGTTGTATTCCTCCCTACAATTTATCCACATAATGATGAGAAATCACAAACATACCCACAGACACAGACGAACAGAAAGACAAAACCCCCTCACACAGACAGACGCACGCACGCACGCACGCACGCACGCACGCACGCACGCACGCACGCACGCACGCACGCACGCACGCACGCACGCACGCACGCACGCACGCACGCACGCACGCACGCACACACACACACACACACACACACACACGCACACACACACACACACGCTTACTCATACCACAGGCCAAGTATGTCCAGCTTGTTGCTTTCAGAACACAGTGTTTCTTAAAGCTTTAATTTTATGTAGGAACCAGGTAAGAAAACCAAATCCCTTTATGCAGTGAGGTTTAAACTTCTAAGTTCCTTTTTTTTATGGGCTGAAAAAGAAAATAAAGATCACTTTATTTTTCTCTCAGGTGCTGCACAACAACCAACAACTTGAGCACCACACTCAAAAGGTTTTTTCCAAGTCAACAGTGCTTTAACCGGTTAATATATTCAGAGGAGGAACCCAAAGAGGAAAAGAAACAAAGGAGAAGAGAGAGAATTTAGCTGTCTGAAGCAGTTTGGGGAGAGACAGAAGAGAACTGAGAAAACACTGTCAGATTAAAAAAAAGAGTACAACGTGAACAGATCTCTCAACAAACCACCTCCACATGCAAGGGACTTCAAGGGGTACTTTATCTTCTGCCCTTATGTAAATTGTGCTTTATAGGTACTTCTTCAACCTACCATTCATAAAGGATGCATGGAAAGCCATGTGTTCGTGTTATTTTAGTTTTTTTTTACTCTCTTAGACAATAAAGAATTTATAGAGGTGAAATTAACCAATAGATTACTTTAATTGAGTAATTGATTGACTGTGCTGTGATCCCTATCACTAGGCTGCATTCAATTAGTCATTGCTTGCATTAATTTGTATGGGGCAAATATATAATACAACACACATGTACACTCACACGCACACTCACGCTGAACTGATAGAAATACTAAAGAGAGTGGCATCTTTTTGGAAAGTTTTAAAAGCAACTTGTCCTCAAGGGAGCCTTAAATTTCACATTATTTTATACATCAAACATAACCACAGTCTTTGACTTCACATAGCACAACAAAGAGACTGGGAAAGAGACAGTGTGTGTGTCAGAGATTTCACCTGTGTGTGTTTCATATATGAGAGAGAGAGAGAGAGAGAGAGAGAGAGAGAGAGAGAGAGAGAGAGAGAGAGAGAGAGAGAGAGAGAGAGAGAGAGAGAGAGAGAGAGAGAGAGAGAGAGAGAGAGAGAGAGAGAGGAGAGAGAGAGAGGGCCGTAAAGGGTCTTGTATCAACCAAACTCAGCTGGCAGGTGTGAGCGATCTATCAGTCATTCTTCCTTCTGAACAACAATGACGCCTGTTGTTCGGAGAAACGTGGCCGCTTCAAAGACACACAATCACATGTTTACAACTTCCTGTCCGATTATCCTCCCCAGTCGACAGAAAGAACTAGAAGGTACTCTAGTGCGTGTGGAAGCAAGCAACAAGCAGTCTCTTGACATGTGTCCTAATCCACCCTGAAGTGTGTCCCCCTCATAGAAATAAAAAGCTTTATTTTTGTTTCAAAAATGTGTATCAGAGCCCATGAACGACCGGATTGCCAAAATACTCTTATGAGGTTGCTGATGTTAATAATTTCACAACTTATTATTAGGACACACATAACCAATTCCCCTTTATTTCTTAGGAATTAAATCATGTGTTTTCCTCACAAACCAAAAAGGCAGACATATCTCATATCTTTCATCTCCTCCTTTCCTCTGTCTGTCACCAGCTCTCCCCAAATCCACTCAGACCACTCGCTCGGTACCTCCCACGCTTTCTCCCGGATTTCTCATTCCAACCCTCCCTCAACCACAACCCTATATATCCAGATGTCTGTCCCCCCCATCCCCCCCTCTTCCCAGACTGCACTGCTACCTCAATGCAGCTGGCAGAATAACAGAGCCAGCCCCAGACCGGGCCAAGACAGGCCGATTATGAACAGCGAGGTAATGGGAAGCGATGGGGGTGGGGTTGAAATTGAAATCTGCAAAATGAATGACTTGACGGACGAAGATGATTGGCCGCTCAGTGGTGAAGTCCCGCCCACGTGAGTGAAACGAAACAGATTATGATGGAGAGAGTGTGGGAAAAAAGCAGGACTCTGAGAAAGTATGCAATTTAAATGTACGGACACATAGGTTACAAAGACAAAGCCTCCATGACTTTGCTTGCATGCTTTTATTTATATGCACCATGTGTGTGTATGTGTGTTTGAGCGCATGTGTGCGTGTGTTTTCTGCTATTCTGAAATCATTTGGGTCCATTCCAAAGCAGCTCACGATGCATGGGTAAGGCTACAGCTTTTCCCGGGGCGTCTGTTTGCTAGCGTTGAGCGAGGAAACAGACAGTGAACAGATTACCCCTGCTAGCATTTAACACATAAACTATGGAGCGCAACTCTATGGAAAGCAAGACGCGGAAATGCTCATTTAGCCATCACACTAGTATGATCCATGGTAAATTTTTTTGAACGAAAATTTAATAGAAAGTAAGGATAGACCCGGAGGCAGCTTTGGATGTGTTTATCCATGACTCTTCAAAAGATCCACCTTTTACGTGAATGTTTTCTCTCTTTATCTCCTTCATCAACACTCAAAGTTCACTCAAACATTAAAGTGAAATATATAAATCACATGGATGACTTTCGCATTTCTCCTTCCAGCGCTCTGTATTTTGGTACTCTAACAAACTAATAGGATCTGAAGGAAAATGGAGCATGCTCTGGAACCTCATTAAAGCATGTCTGCAACCCCACTGATACTGAGAGAAAGAAATTCCTCCTCTCGCTCCCCCTCTCTCCATCTCTTCTCCCTCCCTCCCCCTCCATTCATAGTGATCATCCTCAATCTTCAGACGTGGTTAAAGCCAGAATGAGTCAGAGGAAAATAACTTGGTATCATTATAATTCGATATGACCAGGCGGACAAGAGTGTTGTCTGTTGGCCATGAGCACTGCTTCTTTCATGATCTGCGGTTAGGTCCATGCAGTCTTTTCCTTCATGGCCTGTTCAAGGCCAATTGTGTTCCATTATTTGTCTTATTGCAGTGTTTCCCCCAGCCAACCAATCAGCCACACATATTTTATTAGAAATCATGTTTGGCGTCCCAAATGCTATTTGTTTTATTTAAAAGGATATATACTGTATCGTAAACGCACCCCCTTCCATTGTTAGCAGGTCATTATTGTCATTGGAGAAATAGTGTGAAAAATACTGACAGCAAAATGGTGGAATGCTAGGGAAGAATAAATACGGCATGGTTATATAGGTGGCGTTAGCTGGTGAATGGCTGTAGACTAAATGCAGGAAGCACAAAGAGAAAAAATTCACAGGACAAGTAATAGCAATAATAGACAAATAATAGAAAGTGGGATATATATTTGATTGTGTAGAACAGAAGCGATCTGTAATTGCACTAACATATTGGCACTCAAACTTATTAGGGGTTGTCAAAATAACAATACAATAAAACGATATTCATGCTTCATTATAATGACGAAATAGCCGTGTTAATTTTGTGTTGTTTCGATTGTTATGCTTTGTTCAACACCCAAAGATGTTTTGAATAGAATTACATTGTAATCACCACAGACCTTTCATCTGGCTGGCAACCAGAGAAACAGGGGAACCCACAGCTCCGGGGAGGGTAGTCAGATCCGTCAGCATGGCCCGGCAGCACACAGCAGACACACATCCAGAAAGCCCCGCTTTCCTCTGACTCGGAAATGTCAGGAACACTCAATTTGCGCTCCTGTCTCTAAACGAGGCAACAAGGAGACTTGAGTTCCCTGGGCAGGTGTTGATCCTCCTTAATCGCAGACTCAGCGGCGGGGCGGAGAGTGCCAGGACGCGGGGGAGCGCACCCAGGCAGCTGAACGGGTTCACTTAAGGTTGGATTACCAGCTGGCTGCTTGTGGGGTAGGCACATGTTGAGCCTCTCAGCAGGTAGAGAGAGGGAGGGAGGGAGGGAGGGAGGGAGGGAGGGAGGGAGGGACATACAGATAGACAGACAGAGAGACAGAGCAAGGAGGATAGAGAGGGAGGTAGAGAGAGAGACAGAGACAGAGACAGACAGAGAGAGGGGGATAGAGAGGGAGGTAGAGAGAGAGACAGAGACAGACAGAGAGAGGGGGGATAGAGAGGGAGGTAGAGAGAGAGACAGAGACAGACAGAGAGAGAGAGGGGGATAAAGAGGGAGGTAGAGAGAGAGGGTGAGAGAACAAGAGAGAGAAAGAGAAGAGAGAGCAGAAGAGAGAGACAGAGAAGAGAGAGAGCAGGAGAGAGAGAAAGAAAGAAGAGCGAGAGAACAAGAGAGACAGAGAAGAGAGAGCAGAAGAGAGAGACAGAAGAGAGAGAGCAGGAGAGAGAGAAAGAAAGAAGAGCGAGAGAACAAGAGAGACAGAGAAGAGAGAGCAGAAGAGAGAGAAAGAGACACACAGAGAAGAGAGAGAGCAGGAGAGAGAGAAAGAAAGAAGAGCGAGAGAACAAGAGAGACAGAGAAGAGAGAGCAGAAGAGAGAGAAAGAGACACACAGAGAAGAGAGAGAGCAGGAGAGAGAGAAAGAAAGAAGAGAGAGAGAACAAGAGAGAGAACAAGAGAAGCGAGCGAGCGCGCAAGCGAGAGGGACACATCTGTTATCAATCACCAGTAGGACGGCAGGCTAGGGCCTGACTCCTTGACAACGACCGGGACAAGGAGGCTGTAGGACATGCCAGCAGCCAGTAGGACTTGGGGTATCTGATTAGAGGGGGCTGCAACTAACCCCAAGTTTGCTTGTCGATTCAATCTTTCCTGTCAAGTCACAAGAGCTCAAAGGGATTTGCTAGATTTCTCAGACATTTGTTTTTCTCACAGCGAAGAATTTCTACGATTTTATAATGATCTGAAACAGAGTCAATCAGTCATTTCAGCAATCAGCAATCACAAAGCCTTGGGCGGCATTTCTGTGCTAGTGTTTAATGCTGAACAACCTTTATCCAACTGATCCATAATTGATTTGATATATTGAATTATTCCAAGTGATTATTTCTTGTCTAATCCATTGTTGATTACTGGCAGTCCCCCATGTCACAAACAGATTGGTCCTGTTTCTAAAGCACATATTGCCAATTGTCTGATGGCTGGTTCCATAACTCCTGTAGCCTTTTCATGGGTGTCACACCGAATCCATTGTGGCCCCCATGAATCCATCACCCAAGTACTCAGGATAACAGCTACAGGATTGAGAAAACATAATTAGCATATATCATGAGGAGGAATGCGTGATGGATGGTTTTATTTGAATCACCCCAAATTAATATTTAGCCATTCAGTTAGTCAAATGAACGCTTCATAAATTCAAATCAACCCCATTATGTTTTTTGAAAAAAAAAATTATGCATTTAACCTTCTGCCATTCCAAACCTAACAATTTGAAGGATATATTTCTTAATCATAATGTGTTCCGACTACAAAACGGGGTATTGTCAATATTTCATGGCTTCACGCTATCCAAAGACAAATGAACCGGCTAAAACTGAATTAAAGACACGCTGAATAGAGCTCCTTCACAGACGTGTCATCGTAGGACAAACACTGCTGTCACTCATCACCCACAACGATGGGTGTGCTCCATTTATGTACCAGCTGTGTTATCTTCACTGGTTTAGTCTACTACCCGAGCCTGGTACAGAATTGGAACAGACCCATGATCAGTGTCACGAGCATCACCTGTGTTCCTCCTACGATAACAGCCCAGTGAAAAGGGGCTATAAGGAGGAGCTTTAAAGAGCGGGGCTTAGAGACTAAACATGATGGCGCCATTGGGAAGGGCAGTGCCATGGTGGGCGCAAAATGTCCTCATTTGAATAATAATGGCCACTATCAGAAACCACGGGCGTTATTCCTGGGGAGGCAGACCAATATCAGGTGACACCCACTCTGTCTGGGCGGCGATGGTGAGTTATTCTACGCGGCGTTTCATGTCAGACCCAGATAGGGAGGAACCGGGAGGGAGGACGAGGACTTGAATGTCAAGACTAGATGCCTGGGAGCGATAGCACGGTTTCCGGGCTGCAACCAAAGACCCCTCTGCCCCTGTCTGCTTGGCTATGCTCCGCATTGCTCGGCGTGAAATGTGTGGCGACTCCACAGCCACAAATAACACAACCCTGCTTATTCGCCGGCCCTGCGGCATAACAAGCACACTGGCAGATGCTTCACATTTGTGTGGATTTGTGAATCAAAGAAGCACCCGGAATCCAAAACTTTAGCACCGTTAAGTTGTGGACCCACCTCGACGCAACGCGAAGCAGTTTATGGACCCCTTACGTCCTTCCGGACCCTCCTTGCGTCCACTGCAAGGGCCTGACATGCGCCTCTCAAAATGTTTGCCCTTGCCATCAACGCTACGAAGCATCAAGGGCTGTGATTGGTCCACCCACTAAAAAACCAGACGCAGAACCAAAAACAGTTTCACGACTGCGTCAAAGTGTCTGTGTGGTCATCGCGTTGCGTCGACGTGGAACCGTAACTGAGTGTTTAGTCTGTGTCTATTAAGGCTGTAGCGGTTCGCGCCCAAGAAAACGTACTGTACAAGATGACAAACACGGTTCACTGTGCAGAATTATCCTCTTGTGTTACAGGGACAATGTCAGATTAGGTCTCCATCTGCACATGGCCAGTATTGCCAGATTGGGCGGGAAATCTGGCCCAATCTGGAAACGCTGCACATGGCTTCACGCCCCGTCCCAGACGTATCCTGTTCTATTTATGATCACGGCCGAGGTGCCCCGTACAATGGGTAATGATTTTACTCCCCATAAAGATTTGCAGCTGGTACAATTCGAGACCGGCATCTCAGAAGGTCAGGCCAGTGCTCATCCATATTATAAACTGCTAGCCATCTTTAACAGCTTCCTTCTGTGCACTCTCTCTGATTCATTAATCACGCAAATGTTGAAGTGATTGATGCATTTCATGCCCAGCTGGTGGTCTGGTGTCAGAACAAGGCCTCTCTCCACGCTGTCGTGACTCTGGCTGTTCTCGTCCGTGTCTGACATTTTGATTTGAACATGAAGTGTTTTCTTTCTCGTTGGGTGAAGGATAGATAGACCGACCCCAAAGGAGATGTGTGAAAAACAGATCGACGTATAGCAGAGCATGTAGAGTACCGTAAACATACCCAACCTTATTGAACCATGCATGATGAAAAACGTAGTGAGTCAACCCTAACAGAGTCCTGTTCTTTTCATAGTTCCCAGGACCAGAATGTGTGGTTCATTCCAGTTCATTCCAGTTCAGCAAAACTGACCAGAGGGATGTCTGTTCTGAAAGAACGGTCCTGTCTACAACAACCAAACAGAGCAGCGTTGTAGAATACATACAGCCCTGTGCTATAACCAATTTTGGTCATGTTTGGCGGATCTGAAGTGGTCTAAGGGCTGGTGGATTGAGACCCCATTTGTCAAGGATTCTATATATTTTGTAATCTATGGGCAGAAATAGGCCTACATTTTTTTTTAGAGTTTGCGTCATAATGATAGTACAAATCGCATTTGTAAAACGTTTTTACAATGATATTAGTAATAACAATAACAACAGTAACAACATTTCAAATGCTTTAAAGTCTTTCTAAGTCGATCTTGAACCACTCTTCTTCCTTTGCTGACAATCTTTTTCACAGCAGCTGTAATATCTTGACAGAACTGCTACTGTCGATCTTGTTAGACAGTAGCAGTTCGGATGACGGCGAGGCAGGAAAATAACATGAAAGATGGAGAGAAAGACAAAGTGAAAGAGTTTGGGAAGCACAGAAAACACATTGTCGGTGCCACAAGCAGAACCAGAAAAAGAGATGAGGTCATGCGGGTAGAGGGGAGGTGTATTTTAAAATATCATTCTAGATTACAGTCGACCTCTGCTGCCATTCCTGCACTTTGAACATATCACATCTCCTCAAATCTCCAAGGGTCAAAGTTCTCCTTATCATTACCATGACAACCTGCCTGGAATCTGCTTTAACCCCCTGCCTGTGGCTTCCATCCAGCCCACAATACTCCTCTCTATGAGCGAGGACCACCAGCTGTTGAGCCTCATCATCTTCAGCTTTTGTTGACAGGAAGTGAGTCACCAGGAGACATTTAACCTTGCGACCCCTGCGCTCTTTCAAAGAGCGCTGGGGCAGAACCCCATAGTGTTGCATTGTTCTTCACCAGACAGGCAGCGGTCCACATTTAGACTGGAATTTTAATTCCTGCCAGAGTCCAGCCAATCAACATTTCCATGCATTGCTATACATCTTGACATGGAATGGTGGGGTACGTTGCCGTGAATAGAAAATATCACGACAAAGAAAACGTCACACGTGCAACATTATGAAAAGTTGTAGGCTCATCTCGCATAGCTGAAATGATTGCGAGGTAGCAGGTAATCTGGAGAGACTTTTGCTTAAGAAAAAAAGGTTTAAGGCAATCCATTTCATTTAACACCACTTCATTTCTCAAGTTGAGAAAATGGCTTCCTTTGTGCATGAAAGCGTGTGTGTTTAAGTGAATTTTATTGTGAAGCAATGTCAAATGTCGACAGTAAACAGTTTAGGGATTTGAAGGATAGTCTGATAAGGACAAAAGTGCTGAGAATGAGAGTGGGCGAGCACAAGATTCAGAGGGATAGTAAAGACACTTGCTGACCTAAAAAATGAGCTTGAGGTGCTTGAGTTTCTGGAACAGGGAAGTGAGAATGAATCCTTGCGTGGATAATAGCTGTCCCGTTTGATGCATCGCTTCTACCTTTCCCCGGCTCGGAGATTTTATAACCCACTATCTGGTCATTAATCAGATCCTGCAGAAGGCAGTTTAACACTAAAACCATTCTTAATATTTATAATTAATATTAAATCAAAATAATAACGCATGTATTTTTTGAGTAGATTTCATTCAGTGTTCATTAATACAGTATAAAGGCTACTATAGGACGAGTATATATACAGACAGGTAAGTGACTAGGATGATGAACTACTAGTGAAAAGGTGCTGCATTCGATCCACATAATCCCAGACAACCTGAAGGGATATTTAGACAGCCACGGGCCACCTCTGTTATATATTCAAAGTTATGTGGCGGCATTTAGCAGATATGGCAGATATGGTGTGTGCCGCCTGCTCTGATTATACAGACTGAATTCTTAACAAATGCATTCGCAATGCAGCCAAGAGGTTATAGAAAGTGTGTCTGTGTGTGTGCGCGTGCTGTGCGTGTTTGTGTCTCTTTGTGTGTCTGTCTGTGTGTGTCTCTGTGTGTGTGTGTCTCTATGTGTGTGTCTCTGTCTGTATGTGGGTGTTTCTGTGTGTGTGTCTGTCTGTCTGTCCGTGTCTGTGTCTATCTGACCATACAATAGGGTTCAGACAAATCAAGTGAGACATAAAATGGAGACAGAGTACAAACAACACCGGCTTCTGCCCGCTCCTAGAGGACAGCAGTGCTACGGGAGGGTTGAGGCTGCAGTTCAACAGATTGTTAATCATAAAGCTATCCTGCCTTCATTAACTACCACTTGCCTCGGCCTGTGGTGAGGGAGGGAGTTGTACTGAATTGGGCTTTGTGTGACAAAGCAAGTCTCCGGGACCATTACCACATGTCCTTCAACGCTTAAATGACTCAAGAACAGAATGCTCCTCGGACAAAGTAGAAATGTAGCACGAGTGGAGGACTGCCGTCAAGGTTTCAGGTCGATAAATCTGCCGGGACTGTAAATGTTGCGAGCACAACCTGACCGTCGGAACTGGAGGGTCATGTCCTGGACATGGTTGATTTGTAGTTTTGCAGCGTGCCAAACTGGTTAGTTAAGCAAAAGACAGACAGACAGGCAGTGTGCACCCTATATCATTCACAATTACTGCCTCAACTTGTGGTTCGCAACCTCAGACTTTAGTTGTACCTCTAAATTGTCATCAAGATCTTTTGTGGACCACCTTATATGCGAACAGTAAATAATAGATATATATGCACTTGGTGAGCAAAGACTACCAATCTCCCCTTTATGCACAATTACTACAAACAGGCCATGGCCAATGGGAAACAGTTGAATTAAAATCAGCAACGCTGCTTATTAATTACTAATTAACACAAGAGGTTGACATCGCTTAGCAACCAAGGACGCTGGGGTTGATAAGTTACCAGACTTCTTGCGGAGTGATACGATAGAAAAGAAAATCAACTTTCCTTGACAGCGGTCATTATATGCTTAGCAACGGTGAATTATCAAAAGATTATTCACCATCGGAAGTTGTGAAGGCCCATGCAAGTGAACAAAGCGTTCAAACAGCATTGAGAAGAGCCGTGTAATAAATAACGACACATTTATTATTCGATATTCTACGTGACTGACTATTCGACGATCGTTGCTCATCCCAACCTTCTAAGACGACTAAGTCTGAAGTATGGGCATATTTTGGGTATTTACAAAGACTGCCATAACACCGAAAACTGGGATGATTTTGGTCACAATAACCGTGAGGTCAAATTTGCATACTATATTTGTAGTGTGAAAACCACAGCTTAGCAGCCTCAGTGCTGTAAGTGTTGTTTTCCAGTGTTTAGAAGCCTGTTTTTTATACTATCAATCGTCAAAATGTTTGTTTTTGTTGGTAAGACTACAGTAGACCAAGACACGAGTCACTTTCTAAGCAAACTCAATTGATTAAAAAAAATGATATATTAAGTGGATTAAATCTATACATTTCTAGTCATTTAATATCTATACGGTTTGTCTTATTATATTATCTATTAGCTGTTTTGTATGTACACCGTATCCATGCGTGCTCATCCTCTTGTTCATCCCTTGTTTACCAGAGGGTGTGCTGTTGGAGATAAGATGTTTCTATTGTACAGCTTCTCTACTATCATGTGTACTTTTGGGCCTTTGTTATCGCCGTCTTGTGTGAGAAACAGAATATAAATTTCACGCCTCACACAACCTCGTAAAGAAGGAACTAAACGGGAAGGCAGAGGAGGAGAAAACACATAAAAACTGTTATTTGGAGCTTGAATGGAAACTCTAAAATTAGGATGTTGGAATAGGCTGTAAAATAGGTGAGCATAATGCTCATTAAGTGAGCCTGCCCAGATCAAGCTAATGTTGCCACAGTTGAGACCATGAGCTGAATGCTGATTGTATTGTGCAAACATAAACCTTCACACACAAATACACACACACAAACTCGCACCCACACTGATAGAAACACAAACACACTTGTCCTCTCCACATCGGCTGACACAGCACGCATTGCACACACGTCCATTCGATACAGAATCACAGACTCTCCTCCACCCATGTGTGTGCGTGTGTGTGCGCAGCAACACTATACTCCCACATGCATGCATGAATAAATGCAATGCACACTGCACCGTCTTTGTTGCATTTTTAATGATGGACACGTTGGTGTGCTGAGCAGATTTACCATGGGGAATGTACCATTTTGGTGGGGGGGAGATTACTAGTGGATAATTTATGTATGCAGAATTACATTGAAAGCTCTGAACTTGTTAAGTATGGAAACATGATATCCATAGCCTTAAGTGTCACGTTCTTTCCAAGTATTTAGTGATTTCTGTCAGTAGGCTTACGTGCCAGATGAACCAGCAAATATTGAGTGATTTTTTGATTGTTGGATTGAATTTATTGAGGTATAATCATTATTCTTTGTTGCATCCAAATGTTTTTCAGAATCAGCACATCAAACATTTTTTTTATCAATAAAAGATAAACTTCCACTTTTGTAATGTTTTGAAGTGGGGATCACCAGAGCACTACAAAGTAAAAGGGTTCAAGCGATGCACATCCTTCCTGTCACCAGAGATGTTTTAGGGGGGGGGCTGTTATATTTGGATGCTGTATTTTTATTTATGCTGTGTTATGTTTGTTTTGAAAGGTAGCAAGGCAGAAGCAGACCGGTCCTGTTCGGAAATGTGATTCGTCCGTATTTGCCTGGACTGTGCAGAAGTGACAAAACATGCCAGCCATTTACGAGTTGGCCAGTTAGCAATTATCTAGGCCGGGCGTTAAAATAAGCACATTTTCCGAAGTAAAAGAGGTTACATTTGGATTTTAAAGAGATTCCATGTTTTTTCTTTGTTCGGCATTCATTGAATAGGTCAGTGCATTTCATAATTGTGCTGCTCTAGCTTCCACAGATCAACACATTGTTTTGAAGATGAGATCTAGTTGGTTTCTGGGGGACAAATTATTCACTTTCAAACACGAGTACATAAAGTAAAACTTTGCCAGAGTTCGGACACAGAGGACTGCTCATATTGATTTAGGATTAAGGGGAACATACATTCTCAGAGGGATGGCCTGCTTCCATTTGTCCTGAAAAAAGGACTGTAGAAATACGGTTGGGTGATATTACAGTCTATGTTGTACTCCTGCTCAGTAGTTCCTTGTTATTGAAAGTGGGTCACCAAATGAACCCGAATACAATATGTATTCTGCACAGACAATTGCGCAGTGTTTGTTACGTCATGTGTATATACATATTTAATCGTATTAAAATGGAGGAAAAAATATATAATATATTTTGGGTCTTTGTGCCTTGGGCTGCATCTCCATTAGAGATAGTAGCGTGATTCCAAAAGGTGACTGAGCTCTGTAACATTTGATTTCAACAGATCATGTGGGCATTGTCTCTGCCCTTATCCCGTATACAAGAGGTAGGTGGACTAGTTTTAATACCGAGATAAGAGCATATCCACTAGGAAAGATAAACCCGAATGAATGAGCATGCACACTCAAACACACACAATGCAAAATGTCTATTGTGAACACAATGTATGGTGCATTAAATCCATTAAAGCAAAATAATATACATAGCCTAAATATGCATTGCACAACAGGATTAGGTTTATCAGTGTATCAGAGGTTTTTCTGAGCAATTTCTGAAACAATAAATGTTATCAAACATGCGCATGCTTATAGTAAGAAATGCAGAGCCTCAGGCAAAACCGGAACACCATTAATATAATTAAAAGTTTAATATACATGTATATATTTGTGTTTTTTCAACAGGTTTGCTGCCAACGAAAAACATATATATTTCCAGCCAACGTAACATTCAAGTTTCAACCACTCCCAACTTTGAACTTCGATTTTTCAAACCTTCGCAGAACACTCTAGAGATAGAACCGCAGACAAACACCAACGTTAACAAACAACAAGTCTAACCCGTGCGTTAAAGCAGTTAAAGCTCCCATTAGATTAAAGTGCACACTGTCAGCAATGTGGGGAGGCCACTTTGAAGCCACTTTCAAATTGTAGCTTGCCAAGCGACAAGCTCCTCTTGGTTTTAAAGTTGTTCCAAGCCACCGTCAAGCTGCCCCATTTAAGACAAGCGGCTGGCTACAGAGAAAAATGACATTTTCTTTTTTTTTTCCACAAAGAGACACTTCATCCCATTGGCCGAGTGAAATCAACAGATATGGCTGGCTTCAGGCATGAACCGCCTGGCAGGGCTGCAAACCAGGAGAAAATAAATGATTTCCTCCCCAGTGTGTCCACACTGCCCACCTCGCACAAATACACACTCGCACGCTCATGCACGCTCACGCACGCTCACGCACGCTCACGCACGCTCACGCACGCTCACGCACGCTCACGCACGCTCACGCACGCTCACGCACGCTCACGCACGCACATCCACACGAAATTGGGTTTGTGTTCGATGTTCACCACATATGCTTACTTCCTTACTCTCTTTCTTCGTTGCTCACTGAAAAGAGAAAAAAAACACAGATTCCCATCATGTTTGGGGAATTGGAACCTCAGAAAACTTTTCTGTGTCTTGGTTAGGATATTGAATTAACAATGGCGATATTCTGATGATATTTCAAAGAAGACTTTTTCCCCTTTGACAAAGGTTTTCCAGCACTTTTTGAAAAATCTATTATTCACCCATGCATAAATAAAACGGAAGTACAACAAGGAAATAGGCTATTGTACGGGGCTTGTGCGAACTCGGCAAAGCAAACATGAGTCACATGTTTCAAGTAGGGCTGGGCAAAGATGAAAAGTTTTAATAGTAATTAATCGACTAGCATTGGTGAGTTAACTTGCGATTAATCACATTATATTTTAAATCCACTCCAATTGAAGTTAAATGAGAATATTAAATGGAATGACACATTATCATTCATACCAAATGTACTTAATAAGCCAAAACTAGACCACGTGATCTAGAGGGAGTTTTATTGACTCACTCAGTGTGGGTTGAATATGAACCTTCGGAACATTTGGGAATGGGTTTGGGAATTGTAATCAGGCAGCCACTGGCTACACAATTGTAATTGAATGTAAAGTAAGTGGAACTAAAAACAAAAATGATTTTTGATATGAATGTTGACATTCTGTGGGCAAAAAAAAAAAACCCTTCAAAATCCAAAAAAAAGAGAGAGAATGTGCGTTAATGCATCAATTTTCATTAATTGCGTTTAAATAAGATTGCGTTAACGCGTAATTAAAAGGTTAACTTGCCCAGCCCTAGTTTAAAGTCATCAAATTGAAGGTCAATTTCGACACCATTGAGAAGAACAAGGTAGATAACAATCTGAATGTTTCTGGATCAGTGTGAACTGTGCTAGGGAGAACTGCCTATTAAGCTTCATCGATATGGCTGTTTAATGAAGGGCCTTTACCTCCCTTGGCTCAACCATTCCATCATTCAGCCAGGCAATGAAGAGCAATCATTGCTCACCATAGAAATGAATAGACACCTCAAGCTGATCTCTGTGGTGGATCCGCAGAGAGGCATGCCTTCAACTTCATGAGCCCCTGTTTCACCACCTGGAACAGGGCATGGCATTCGTTATGGTGTTCCCCCCCCCCCCCCCCGCCCTAGCCCAGAGTTAGCGGGTTCAACTTGCAGCACAACTGTAGGCATCCTTGAGCAAGTTGCCTAACCTGTACCTACTTTGTAATAGGGCTGTGCAATTAATCCAATTTTGATCGCGATTTCGATAGCTGAGCCGATTTCTTTTTCTTAGTATATTATTTTCTTTCATAAAATGTTTCATTGAAATTGCTGGATACATATTTGTACATTATTTTCTATTTGAACATTTTGTATATTTTTTGAAGGGGGAATTTCAAAGCGTTTTTATTAGAGAAATGCTGAATATATGCATCATTTTTTCAAATGCAAAAATAATCTTGATTTCAGTATTGACCAAAATAATCGTGATTATGATTTCTTCCATAATCGAGCAGTCCTCCTTTGTAATTGCATGTACCTGAAGTCGGTTGTTCGATTACCTTTCACGGATAACCTTGCAACATCACACATTGGAGTGTCCACTCAGATGAATCACCAACAGATCAAAGATCTCCTTCCATCCTTGTCCATCATGTGATGTCACATGGGATGAGGTTTTCAACAACATGGCATCCTAGCATTTATACGGGTGCCCGTTAGGGAACAGGACTCCACACGTCATTTTTTAATGAGAGTAAAGGTATCATTAACTCATCCATCCAAATGGGTCTCAGCCAGACACCAGACAAATAACAGTAGCGATTGGTTATCGGGTTCATCGCCCCCTTTAATACAGAGACTAGAGCGGGGTTTGTCGTCTCATGCATGAATATTTTACACACTTCACTGTGAGCAACTTGTATATCTAATAAGCATTTATAAGTAATGCTTGATCCTCACCCGTGTTTGCATGCAAAGCACTGAGTAAATATGTGTGATTTTAGTTTGAGTTTTGAATAATGAATAACCCCAATTGTTAGGTCCCAGAGAAAATCTAAATAGTTTTTGCACATATATAAAGCGGGTAACTACGGCTTTGACGTCAAATTCTCTTGTAATTCCGAGTCAGTAAATGAAAAAAAATTTGCCTGACAAACTAGTTGGCTAGCTAACAAATAAAGTTAACTAGCTAACAAAATGCTAACATTTAATGCTTATTTCCAGGAAAATTAACCTGCTCATCAACATGCAGAGCTACCTTAAGCGGTAATCGACAATCTGGAAAAAGTCAGAAATGCTTCAAAACCTGGCTCACAGATAAAGGTGTGGTAATGGACTCATTACATACATTGACCACCCACTCCTCCGTCCTTGTGTCTCGTCAATGACTCTCGTATATTTCCCCAGAAATAATTGCGATAACCAAATTATTTTCGTATTTTTAGGCCACTGAGAGAAGACGATATGCCAGAAATAAGTCTATAACCCAATCATGATGGGCCTAAACTCAACAAGACAGTCCATCACACATCAGACGATGAGTTCAAAGCCATCAAGAAAGTACTGGTTCCCCTCACTCCGGAGTTGCTTGTCAACAAAGTGTGTGTTTTGACATACATCTGCACTTCGGGTGCAGGGTTAGATGAGGGCAGCTCATAGACCATGTCAATCACCACCCAAAGAGACAAATAGGGGCTAAAATATGCTAAACTAACCTTCAATGAGCACACAAAAGTATCACAATGACCCGTGAAGAATAAAGAGAGCACAAGGGGATTTGTGTTTGAGTAGCCCTGCGACCCACTCTGCCCTTTTTCATCTTAAGAGAAAACTATCTCCCACTTACCCTCAGAAAAAACAGCCTTTTATCTTCCCCCAAGAATACAACGTAGCTGCTGTAACGATTTTGGGAAATAGGGCGCAGTAAAAAATAGAATTTGTTGTTTTACAGGTAAACTAGAGAGCCGATGTGAATGTCAATCACCTTTTGACAATGTTGTCCAGAATATTTAAGCAAGCACGCAGCAGAAATACCCCAACCACTGTCTCCTCAGCAGCAGCCCCAAACTATCGGATATGGGTCTCGACAGGAGGGAGATTATGGCCTGAAGTAGTAAAAAAAAACACTCTAGAGCTATTGGAAACTGCAATTTAGCAACCAGAGAAAGTGGAACAACACACCCTCTCCACGCCAAGCAACACAACTTCACCTAACACAAAATACAAGCCTAGAACAAGCAGTTGTCAAAGCCATCCTACTGACGCTGGACAGTTTTTCGGTGGTTGTACAATAAATGGCAGCGTACATTTTCATGTAAATAAATAGCCAAACAGTGTGACGGAAAAGTAAATATGCTAGCCGCTAGTGTGGATGTTGCATAGCAACTGCTGTATACAATGTGCAGTCCGCTAGGAGGGCCTACTTTATTTTGAACCATATTATTCATTAATAAAACCTATTTAAATTTGAGTGTGTCAATTACTTTCATATTGCCATATACTTGGGTGACCAATTTCTATAATCTAGGAGCTGTCGGGCGGAATAATGCCCCTTAGCTGTGATTTATGCCCATATTCCAACCATATTCTTTTTTTAGTTCACCTTTTGGTTACTTAGGCCAGTTGCTGTGTTGCACCACATCTTTGAAACTGGTCTCCTGTGGTGATAGGAGATGCACATCGATACAACTCATCATGATCGAGTTGAACTCAAGAGTGCCATGAATAGAAAACCACAGTGGGTAGGAAAACAGTCATGGTCAAATGGTTGTTGATTTTGAGTGTAAAAGCCTCTACAAACCAGATGTCTCTAGCGAAAGTTTTGCATGATCACAAAACACCACAATCAATTGTATCCATCATGAATTGCCAATATTTGAATCACATTCTGATACGCTGAACAACCCAAGTCCAATAATGCAACGCACCATTTTACGACAAGAAAATCAATCCGAACAGACATGATGATGCAGCCGTGCCTTGCCTCTTCCACTCTGCCTCCTCCCCTCTCCATCTCCAACGTGTTGATGGACACGACACAACTTAAAAGCTCACCGGAGAAGCCCCACTGTGGGGTGAATCAGGGTCCTCACCGGAGCGGCACCACACATGAGCGACGACAGAGGCATGCCGCCAGGGTTGCCAACTATCGGCAGCGGGGAACAGACAGTTGATCGGGTTTAATTGATCGCAACACTCTCTGAGGAAAAAAAAAAAACAGCGCTGTGTTTGATACGCGACGCCCGTGGCGGTGCTTCCTTACTCAACCTCTCTCCATTCAGATTTAGATGGGAGTCTGAGACGGATGATTAAAACAGCGCCACAAAGAGGGAGAGACGGCCGAGAGAATGAAGACTCAGCAGTCATTAAAGGCTGATAGCAAGAGAGAAGATGCCGGGCGACGGATGGATTTGGAAGATGAAGGCCACGAGACGAGGAATGAACTTGGGGAAACATGAGGGCTAATGAGTGATGGTGGAGGGTCTCCATCGCAGATTGTTTTAATTGATAGCCACCAGATGTGTAGTTGATTAGTCATTGGACGGCGATTCAAAATCCATCCACAATACGATTAAAGGAATTTAATAATAGTATTGACCGACCATTGCTCACAGCATAGAATTGACGGCAGTCACAAGAAGGCACGCTAGAGATTAGGCTAAGTGAAAGCTGTTGCACAGCGAGGTAAAGTTATGTTCACATTCACAACATTACTCAGCAGCTATTCAAAGAAATCTGAAGATACAGTCAAGCATAGGCTGCTTTCTTGGTAAACAGACTGCTGCCTATAGGGTCTGAAAGTTCCCTCATTGGGTTGTGAATGTAATGAGGCCCACTGTTGTGAAATCCTATCATAAAGTCAGTGGGGGAAGTAATGAAAGGCAATGGTGCACTGCATGCTGCAGTAATAATGCACAGTGAACTGTTCGTTTCATTGATGGCCCGAGACATATATCTTTAAAGAAATCCTCAGCTATGATAAAAAAAATAAAGACTTAGTGGAATCAAAGCAGTAATGCAGCATGATTCTTCAGCACAGCATGAAAACCAACTCAAGCATTAGAATAGAATAGAATTACAGGGTTTTTTTCGGTCATTTCAAATTAAATATCAACCGAACTAATGAACATTATAGACGCATAGGGCCTGCACATGATGGATCTGCTCTATCGATTACGGCAATACAAAAATGATGATGAGAGTCACACTGGGGAGCAGAAGGCGATGAGCCAACTATTACAGTCTTATTGACCTGCTGCGGGGATTCAAACAGACCAAACGCTTCTCCTTCTGCTTCTCCACCACCACAGCCCTACAGACCAGGCCGCGGAGCGCCGAACACCAGCGTTTTAGAAATGAAAGGGAGGGCTAAGGAATAACAAGAGCTTCTCTCATTACTTTTTCATCAGTTCAATGTGTGGTTTTGTGGTTTACCCTTGGCTCTCTGGTTCATTAAGGAACAAAAAGGAGGCACAGAGCGCTGAGGTTTTTTAAGGTTTAACGTTACACTTAAAAACAACCCCATGTTTGTCTTGGGCAGCCACCGACTGGAAGTGTAGGGTTAGAGACGCAGAGGTGGTTCCGTGTGAATGCCCTTAGTGACACGATAGAACAACATGTTTTTATATGTCCCAGGCATGTCTTTAATCAACTGTCCTGCGCAGCCAAATGCAAGTGTTTTTGAATGCCATTGTCTTTTATTCATGTGGCTAATTATACATTTTTACAAGTTGTGTGTGTGCGAGTGTGCGGGGGTGTGTGTGTGTGTGCGTGTGTGAGCTTCTGTGTGTGAATGTGCTCCTTCTGTTGTTGTGTAGTTTGAGCGAGCATCAAAAAAACATGATGAAGGAAGGATTGAATAGACCGACCACATGGAGAGCTGCAGCATGTAGCCTGATACGTATACATACAGGCCGAGAGGAAAGACGATGGTACGATACGGTTCCAGGGTTAGAGGATGAACAGAGGGAGGGATGGAGAGATAAACGAGTGAGGTTCAAACAGTTGAAGAACATGGACCTAGTGGACATGAACTCGATTTTCATGAACAAGAACATGGATATGTGAAGTACATAGACCGAGAGAGCTAAGACGATGGTACGATACGGTTCCAGGGTTAGAGGATGAACAGATAGAGGTTAAGGTTAGGGTTAGGGGTTAGATAAACGATGGAGGTCCTAACAGTATAACATGGACCGGGGGGCACAACCACAGAGAGGGTTAATAGATATATTAGAACGAAGGATGACTCGCCAGACATTAAAGGGCCCTTCGGAGAACGCGGCGTGAGTTGAGTCATACCAGGGTTCAAGGCCTTTGTTCAGCGGAGACGTTTATTTGAAAAACGCTCTCTCTATACTGTATCAGAGGGCCGGGGGGGGCGAAGGCAAACTCATCTCAACCTGGATGACTGACTCACACTCATATATCAGAGACTCTACGGACCCCACGCTCCGCTCAGAACACGCTAGCTTGCCAGAGGTTTTTCAACGCAGTTTAAACCATTGAAAGCAGTTTAAAAACAGCAGGCTGAAGAATGTCTACTGCATTCTAATGTTTTGTGCATTAGAACACATCCATAATATACTAATTATTCACTTTAAAAACAGTAGATTAAAGAGTATGTAATTCAAAGTGAGTAACTAATTAGTATTTCATGGATGCGTTTCAATGCAAAAAAAAATCTGTCGACCGCTTCTGGGCTGCTGTAGGCCTATTAAGTATAAGAGCTAAATGAGGCTGTTGGATTCATCTTCTGTTATCTATATGGAGTCATGAGTTAATACAGTGATCAAAAGCACAAAGACAGGCTGGCTGGGATACTTCAATTGAAGATTCGGATATTCGTTAGGTTTGTGAAGGAATATTCTATTATCAGAGAGGATAAAAAAAGAAAAAGAAAAAGTGTGTGTATGTGTAATAGTCGGTAGAACTTTCAGCCTTGTTTAAACATTGAAATAGCTGCATTATTGTTATAAAACCATTAACCACACTGAACCACCAGAATATCTGAATTTTTTAATATTCTTTGTTCAGCATATTCAGCATTAGAGCCAAGCTTGAAAAACTGAAAAAAACATTGAATTGATAACTGATCTAACACGTTTTTCGCATCAATGTTCGTGTTTGAACTTTGTTCATCACTCAATGTGATTGGCATTGGCATTGGAAAAGTGGTATTTTCATCAAGCACACACACACACACACACACACACGACATTCAAAAACCAACTTTAGCATTTCATAAAAACATTTCAAATGGCTAACTTTTTCTTGAAGTCTCGCCAGACTCTGCGATGCTACGCTAGTAGTTTCTTTGGGGGTTTCCTTGATGGGGGCTTTCAAGGCGGTCCCGTTGCCCGCACCCCGGCTCACGGTCTGCGGGCTATTTTAAGCTTCAGCATGCGAGCCTGCGCAACACTAGAAACCACTCTAATTACAAATGTGGTCGTCCCCTCTGAATAGCTGCGGCAACCAGGCCCCTTGATCTGGGGAAAGGACATCGAGGGAGATGGGAGGCGGCCGATAGAAGACCACTGAACGGGACACATGGAGCTGGTTTGAGGCTTTAGTATACGGGGAACACTGGGAGTGGGCCAGCTTACCCCTTAACCTCAAGACGGTCATGAAATCACCAGCAGCCAATGGGGAAGGGGAGACCATCGCGTGCAGTTCTGCTCTGAAAAGCAGGCTTTCCCACTCCCTTGCCCACACCACTTGGTCTGCACTACTGTAAAGTGATCTGTCCTGCCTTGTGGTTTTCCCTTTGGATCGCTGCACTCTTTAATAACACATACCGTTTCCTTTTGACGGTCAAGGCTTTTAGAAGTTGTTTCATATGTGTTGCATTTTAAAGTTTAGACTAAAAGTGTCAGCATATTGGCTCCTCATATTGGTTATGTGTATATCGGCTGATAAATAAGCCAAATGTAACACAATTAGTATAGTAAATCATGGAATGTCATCAGATTAGGAAACCTGCTAAGTCCAAATACAGGCTTTGCGAGAACATTTTTACAGCCAGGATGGTCTCTTTTGGTCCTGGTAGTCAAATAGGGGCCCTTTAAGGCCAACTGTCACTAACACAGCACTTTTCTACTGAGTTGACTACACTCGCTGCCCATTTTCGCAGCCCGGGATGCCAGATATGAAACAAATTGGCACACAAACAAAGTGTGCTAAAGCCCTGAAAGCCAGCAAAGCATGAAAGCAAACTGGATCAACAAGGGATTGTACTAGATCTGATCTTAAAAGCCTTGTCCTCTTTTGACAAAGCTGCATGACCAGAGACGTGCTTAAACACGGGTAAATCTCACAGTGGCATTTGAAAGATAGAGACAGCTTTTAGCCCGGGTGCCGATTTTGGACATTTTCTCCTGAACAGGTAAGCATTTAGCTTCAGCTAATGTTAGAT
Source organism: Melanogrammus aeglefinus (assembly GCA_900291075.1). Classification (NCBI taxonomy): domain Eukaryota; kingdom Metazoa; phylum Chordata; class Actinopteri; order Gadiformes; family Gadidae; genus Melanogrammus; species Melanogrammus aeglefinus. Next base: position 303,022 of record OLKM01000029.1, on the reverse strand, counting down.
GATATCTATGTTACCATAAACGTAGCCAGCCATGCCTCTTTACGAGCTGGTTTATAATATGAAATCAATCAATTGTTAGCAAATGCATACATCAGCTGCTTAACTTACAATTAAGGCCATGTCGAAGTAGAATAATGGGGCTTGTCTCAAGAAAAATGTGTCAAATGTTGCACTCGGCTCAACATGGCAAACACTTGAAACACTTTATTTAGATGTAAGTGTTACATATAATACCTTTAATGTGTGCCAAACTCGAAAACAAATTTTCTAGAGAGAAGATTCCATAAGGTTAGTTGATGGAGAGGCAGGACTGAAACAGGAATCTAAGGAGATCACAAACCAAACGGCAAATCAGACGGACTCCAACAGTAATGTTTTAACTATATTCTAGGCAAGAAGTGAATGACAGGTTGGATTAGTAGTGATTATAGGTCTCTTGCTGCTCATTTATTACAAAAATCTATATTTCAAGAGAAAAGCTTTCCGCTTGGTCAATGATCTCTCTCTCTCTCTCTCTCTCTCTCTCTCTCTCTCTCTCTCTCTCTCTCTCTCTCTCTCTCTCTCTCTCTCTCTCTCTCTCTCTCTCTCTCTCTCTCTCCTCTCTCTCTCTCTCTCTCTCTCTCTCTCTCTCTCTCTCTCTCTCTCTCTCTCACACACACTCCACATCACACTCACACTACACACTCACACACACACACACACACACACACACACACACACAGAAGGTAGCATCCAGACCTGATCAATGGGCCTGAGGGCACTAGCAGTAAACCAGTGGGACTCATTGACAGAACAGCCACAGTACACGCTAACCAAATTTGGCGTTGTACTAAGCAGTAGAAACCGCAAAAAACTGTTCAAAAGTGGTTACACAACCACATTAAAGAAAAATGGTATACATCTCTGAATACAAGTGAGTGGGCAGATCACTTCCTGTGTCCAACACAGAGTGTCTCTGGTCGTCGTTCCTGCTCAAGGCCACATGTGTGGAGCACAATGCAGACACAACGGCTCTGCCGCGGTTTGCAGGTGTACGTCTCCGGGCTGATTCATTAGAGCCTGAAATGGCAAACTCACCCGAGCGGCAAGCGCCATTGATTTTGTGTTGTGCCGCTTGCTTAAATGAAGGCGGCCAGCCTGCTCCCCCACATTACCTCCGTCCCACAAACACTTTCCATCCCTGACCCTCATCTCCGTCTGATTAAAACACTCAATTCCATGCATCTGTGTGTGTGTGTGTGTGTGTGTGTGTGTGTGTGTGTGTGTGTGTGTGTGTGTGTGTGTGTGTGTGTGTGTGTGTGTGTGTGTGTGTGTGCGTGTGTGTGTCTTTGTCTTACATGCCCAGCTGTGAAGCCAGTGTGTTTCCCCCTGCTCTTACCCTAGGTCAGGATTAGGTACACCTTGGGGGTACACCTTGGGGGTATGGGGGTAAGGGAGGCATGGGGAGACTGGGGAGGAAAGGAGCGCAGCCACAACAAGGTCTGTCTATGAGGAGCCCAGAGGGAGCGAACGGGAGGTGGGGGAGGCCGGGGAGGCCGGAGAGGCCCGGGGAGGCCGGAGAGGCCGGAGAGGGGGGAGGGTTGCCTGAGAGGGCTGGGCCACTGTACTGGGCACGGATGTAGGGGCAGGGAGCCAGTGGATGACGTGTGTGTGTGTGTGTGTGTGTGTGTGTGTGTGTGTGTGTGTGTGTGTGTGTGTGTGTGTGTGTGTGTGTGTGTGGTGTGGGGGGGGGGCAGCTGGAGCCACTGTCTCCTCGTGGCGATGTGGAGGACCTTGCTGACGGGTGGCGTCACATCAAACACACTCGCCAAGTCGCCCATCGATTTTCTAAAGTCGGATTCTGTTTGTCTCAAATTATTTAGTTTGGCATTGTTTCAAAGGTATGCTCACTTTTGCCCTCGACATGTGCAAAAAACAATGTCATCCGTCTTTAACTCAATGTTAGATAACCTTTGTCTCTATTCAGTGAGCTTTGTGCTCGCATAATAACATCATGTTTCCCTTTCAGCACCACTCCTGGCTGTGCCTGAGAAGGAGGGATCTCTCAAATCGTCCTCCTCAAGGTGATGCCTTGTGCTTCAAGAGGCTGGTGGTAGGTTAGGGGGGTGGTGGTAGGGGGCGGGGAGATAACAGCCCTAGTGGCTGTCTTAGGGGCTATACAAATAGAACGGACTTGACTGGAGATGAAAGAGAAATCCAAATAAGATGCAAGGAGGGGGATGCTGAGGTTGTTGTGGCCCGCCCCGGTGGAGATGTGACCAGATGGTGTTCTCATTAAGGAAACGACAAACCAAAGTTCTGTATTATAATAATGCAGGCTGGCTGGGTGCGGCCATCGCTGACCTGCCAAGTGCTGGAGGGATTTGGACTTCAGTAGTGTTTGCACCCACACAGACCGGCAGAGACTCGTAAACGCACGTGGGCACACACACACACACACACACACACACACACACACACACACACACACACACACACACACACACACACACACACACACACACGTATGAATGATCCACAACCCACACTCACACAGACATACACTCATACATACTCACTTATGATTGCACACTCACTCATAAACAGACAAGTATGATTGCATGCACTCACTCATGGACACACACACACACACACACACACACACACACACACACACACACACACACACACACACACACACACACACACACACACACACACACACACACACACACTCAAGGACATACATGCTTGCACACAAACATGCAGCATACATGCACACACACTCAAATGAATACACACACAAGATTAGCATCGGATTTGATCCTTTAAGTCTGAGAAACAGAAATGGTGGGAGAATCCCAACAAGCAGAAGCCAGGGAGATCAGCACGGGACACAAAAAGCTGAATTATTAGTTGATAAATGAATTTAGGTTAAATGCGGCTCTCCTAATCTCACTGTTGCTCATTACCGACGGAACAAGGTTCACTATCTTTAACCCAGGCGTAAAACTGAGCTTATACCTCCCAGTGGCCCCACCCCTCCAAACGTTTTTTTTTTTTTTTTTATTTTAATTTTACCTCCGTCCGGATGGGGGTCGATTGCTTGCGATGGTGTGGCGCTGTCGAGATTTATAATATTTCATACTGACTTTATTGCTGTTGGTGCTGTATGACACTGGGCGGTTTGATGTCAGTGAAGGAAACCCAGAATGTTGTAATATTGACAATTGCTTTGACCAATGAAACATAATATCGACAATTGCTGACATCAGAGTTACATGATGTGAGCAGTTATCGTTAACCTGGAATATATTTCTTCATCTTCTATATCTTCATGTGTTGATGCTGTGTGGGATGGGAATGAGCTACTGTATATATCAGCAACCCTAAAGACTTACATATTCTGCTCTGCTGGGAGCTAGAGGGCTTTGTAGACTGAAGAAAGGGATGAAGGTTGTTTAGAAGCAAACGTCATGGCCACATTCAGACAATGGAGCAAAGAAATGTTTAGTGTAATGGGAGAAATTAATACCTTATGAGTACCTTATTTTCTTATGTCGGAGGATATAAAAGAGAAAATGTTTGTCCGCCTCGAGTAAGGGGTTGGGTTGAGAACATAAACACATGGTCCTATGTAGGATCTTTAATCAAACCTTGTAATGACATTGTGTGTTTTGATATTTTGTGTTTTGAGATTGTGTGCACGCCTCACCAGTCATCCGCCAACAACATTACACTGCACTCAACAGAAGGAGCACATACGCGCAAACACGTGCACGCACGCGCACACACGCACACACACACACACACACACACACACACACACACACACACACACACACACACACACACACACACACACACACACACACACACACACACACACACACACACACACCACACACACCACACCTTGTAAAAAATGTACAAATAGTCTAAAAATACTAAAATAAAATGCCATTCAGAAACACTTAGATTTGCTGCGCAGGGCAGTTGATTAAAGACATGACTAGGTCCCATAAAACAAGTCTTGTTATTGTTATACACAAGTTATCAGAGAAAGCAGCGTGGATTACAAAGTGTTTGATTTTCAACATCTTCCATTAACTATTTGATCAATCCTTATACAAATATGTTGAGCTGCGCAACGTTGAGCCAATTGGCATTCAGCTCCACTCTGTCCCTGCTGACAGCAGAAAAGTTTCGATGCTCTGTCTGTCACCACACACGGAGGAATTTAAAACCAGCTAATCACTGGATTGACAGCCTTCTGATGATCAATAGGCACAGTGATTAAATATCCTATACTTTAATGTTTGACCTTTCAGAGCTCAACTGTCTATCTGCGTTATAATGGTCATTAATAGCCAATTGCTCCATCGATTGAAACATAAACGATCCGTTTCCATGCGTTAAACCTCACGCACACATTTCACAGCCGCACGTCGCTAAGTGCTGCAGCAAGCAAGGTGTTGAGGATTCAGCCCAAGTCCTGGTCTGAGAGAGATAAGGGGCTCTTTTAACTCACCACCCCGATGTCCAGCTGTCCCGTCGTCAGGGAAGGCGCCGCTGCAGCCGAATGCAAAACGCAGATCAGAGGCAACAGAATCATGACCGTGGAAATAATCCAGAAGTAACGCGCGCTCCTCCACTTGTGAAACACCGTCGAGATCATCCTTCGCCACTACCACCGGCTCTCTACCCCCACCAGGCTGGAGCACCGACCCTGTATCCACCGGATGAATGTACAGTCCACGGTCCTTCGCATTTGCAGAATTAATCTGGTACAATTCTTATTTACTGCGGTGCGTAAAATTCACAAAGCACGAACAGGCATTACGCACGAGAGTTGCAAAGACGATAATATCCCGTTTGGTTTCTCCAACCCAAAAAACTGCACTTTTCACAACAAAAAAAAACAAACGAAAACGAGTGAATCTCCTAAAAACTATTCATATTCCGTACACCCTCCATCGACGCAAAGGCATTTTCTGTGAACTTAATCACCAAAGATACTATGAGGCAAAAAGGCACGGGGAGATGAGCTCTCTGTTGCTTGGCGAGTTGTCCTGCTGTTGTGTCCTACTACTACTGCCAAGCCAATCCAGCTCCGCGAGCGCTTTGTAGCGCGGAACGGAGACCGGGCGTCGACGCGCGCGTCGCTCCGTGAGGGGTACAGAGCAGCGGGAAATCTGGCCCAATCTGGCAACGCTGGTAGGAAGATGGGTTTCGTTGGTAGCTGGAGGGGCGGGGGGGAGGGACGGGGGCATGCACCTCTTCTAGCTCTTATGGACCGACGATTGAACTCATCAATATGAAGGTTTAGATTTAGTGACATTTAAGGCATATTGATCATTACATGAAATGGACTTGAAATGGGCTTACAGTGCACAGTATGAAAGATAAGTTGAGGGTCCTAGCCTGGTAAATAAAGCATCCCTGAGACGGAGGGAACCCAAGAACATTGGGTTATTATGGTAACGTTATGGCGTGATAAATTGGCATTAAAAACCCAGTAAAGCCTGAAGGACCTACCACTAACTTCAATAATTTGTCATTTGTCCGGTGCATTTATCCATTACGTCACAGTAAACTATGTTTTTTAAACCACAAGCATTTTATATACAATTTCCTGTTTAGACATTGCAAGGGAAATACTGTATTTATTCTAAGTCTAAGCAAATCAAAGTGTATACAAACAATAAAACAATTAGGACGTAAAAATGCTTTTTGAAGTCCTGTATTCCATTTCCTAAAGGACCTACAGAACACCAATACCAAAGATGAACTGGTACGAGGCATCTCAGTCTGTTAAAAGTGAGTTATGGGAAGCTACGTGACCAGAATATATATTGATCAGTCATTCTGATTGGTCCTTTGATGGGACCTATATAATGTGGAAAAAACATGCTGCATTCCGAGAGCCACTTCAGACCCTCCTCGCCTCGAGTTCCCCGGGTTAATCAAACCTCAGTCACCTGTCGACGGACACACTGTTGATGTAGCACATGGTGTAGCCGCGATTCGTTTTGGGCAAGCAAATGTCATACTGCTTGAGTTGAATAAAGTTTATCAAACAAAACCTCTTCCAAATGTTACCCGTAAGTCAACAGATGCCGAGTTAATGCAAGATGTACACGGTTAATAAACACACCGAGACTTGGAAAGAGAATTCATCATGTTCCTTAATGAACGATAAAGAAAGCAAGGAACTATTAACGGTGAAGTGGAAAGCTACAAGTCAGCCATCTTTAGAAAACATTCTCCAAAACTCACGAATGTCTCGTGGTGCAGTGTCCCCGTTAAAGCTGTGCTATGAATAGAGGAGGCGTGGAGTGGTTATGCCTCTGGATTTACCACCTCGCCCTGGAGAACACGGACCTGGCTCTAGAGCCGCTTTGTAGCCTCACCGGCTGTTGTTATGCTTCCCCCTTTGAGTCATGGCTAACTGTAACGGCGGGCTCTGAGTTCAGGCTCCCATGGTGACAAGAATTTGGCTCCGGGAGGGCTGAATGTGGACGCATAGCCGGCCTCCCTGGTGGGCTATTCCACTCCCTGTCAACAGCTCTCCGTGTAAATATGTCCCGGGGGGGGCGGGGGAGGTTAAAGTGTTCACAACCGGAGGGCTAAAATTACAGGTGTCGACACTTCCTAGATGCGTTAAACTCCTCTCTGATAAATCTTTGTAAACCCTGGGATTAGCCGCATGCCTCTGTTCACTTTGTTTTTAGCAAGCGTTTGCTGCGCTGATGGGAAGGCTTCGTGTGTGAGCCAGGGATGGAGATCAATTAACGGTTTTGCCAATCAGCCTTCTGATTGGACAAACAAGATTCAATATGTTCTTGCAAAATTGAATGTATTGACACAGACCACTGGGTTCATCTTCATTCCTATTGCATTGAACTTGCATTGTCTTCTGGTTAAAGGACCCCTAGGTTCCAAGTTGAACAAACATTGCAAACTTATATAGAAAACGCGTGTGATATCATGTTTTTGTGGTATCACAAAACGTGAAGTTTGAGTGTCAACCCGGATGTGTCGAAGTTGTTCTAATGAGAAGATGGGCCACTTTTCTGAATACGTGAAGCAAACACCAGGGGCGCCATCTTGCGAAAACAGTGTGAGGTGGAAGCATGTCCTAATGGTATTGATTTTGAAAATCCATCCCATTACCTCGGTGTGACCCGTAATGGCTCATCAACATAACAGCTGTGGCGGTATGAGGTGACGGACAATCCGGTTCCAACCCTAGTTTAGGATGTACGTCTAAACACAAGGCAGCGATTAGCGTGGGTGATTATATATAGGCTGTTGTGCGTGTGTGTACCTTTATGTAAAGTAAAGAGACATGGAGGCTGTTAGGGAAACTTTTTTAGATTCTCATCACCCACGTCTTATCTCAAAACAGATACACCGCCTCAATGCAAAGCAACACATTATACCTTGGAATTTACTTTAGACCAGACAATGTCCCTATGTGATGGTTCACTTGTGAATGCAAAACCTTGACGCTTAGAAGACGCACAGCCTTCTAAGCGTGCAGTTTAACAAAGCCCACGCAATGCATGGGAAACTTTCCCCAGGCTGCTCTGACGGGACAGTCCGTTGTAAGCTAAAATTCATTGCTCGCTAATGACTCACAGATCTCCATGATGATGACACACTGCAGACGTGACTGGACTGCAAAAACGTATTTATGGACAGGTGAGTGACAGATTTATTGCACAAGGCAAGCGGGGAAGAAAATAGATGAATCAATCAATAAATAAGAGTTAAACTGTGCTGCCACACAGGCCTGCTGAACCTATAAAGTAATGATGTAATGTAATGATGTTTCATACGCAACTCTAGCACAAACATAGTACTTATTTTCTAGCTGTTGAGTGTGTCACACAATGTTGGACTCATTGTGTGAGTGTTGTCTGTTGAACACTTTGTGTGAGTGTATGTGTAGTTGAATGCATGCGTGTGTGTGTGTGTGTGTCTGCCTGCATGTGCGTGCCTGCGTGTACCTGCGTGCGTGGCGTGCGCAACAATATTGCCAAGTATGGAAAATTGGCTCATTCAGGTAGCCAGCTGACATCCAATTATGTATGCATATATAAGCAAGAGCTAGAAACTACAGTAGATCAGTCTACTGGCTGAGCATTGGGCGTTACAATTGTTTAGTCCTTGCTACTATGCTAGCCAGCTATAAGTCATCGTCAAAGAAAACAAACAGTTTGGCTCACCGCAGTGATAATCTGAAGTGATAACCGCAGTGATGACTCTTTCAGAGTCTTTCTTCTCTATAGCGCATAGCCTTTGTTATTTCCCCTAAGGCCACCTCAGTTTTTCTCAAAGATCTTAAAGGCGGATAGCCAAACAGGCAGACAGATAGACAAGTAGACAGACAGATAGACCGATCGACAGATAAACAGGTCAGAGACAGGTCATTAGAATGCCACATTGTGTGAGAGAGCGAGAAAGAGGGAATCATAAAGAGGGCATGACTGTGCGAGAGTGTGTGTGTGCGTGTTTAGCAGTATGTATTTGTCTTTGTGTGTGTGAGATATAGAGAGGGCACAAGGGGTGTGACTGTGTCTGTGTTTGTGTGTGTGTGTGTGAGAGTGATGCCTGTTTGTGTGCTTTGATTCAAGCCTGCGAGTCTTAAATACTTATTGCTTTGGTTCTTCTCATTCATTTTCTTCATCATCCTCTTCATCTCTTGTCTTTGGATAAGCAGTCTGGTTTGAAGAGTTCCCCCCCCCCTTTAAACAAACACCCTTGCTGTCAGGCATTAAATGTAATATCCATCATTGCCCTCACAGCACTACAATAACCAATCCTATTTGTTTTCCTATTTCTCGCCCCAAACTTCCGAACTCTTACCGTTACAATCTTCTGAATCCAACCGGAAATGTTTTTTTACCCTACCATTTCAAGCATTAGAGACTTGCTTTTGTTCATACAATTTTGTTGATGCACAAAATAAACTTTTGCCATCAGAGTCCCTCATGGTTTTTCGTCTTCATGGTACGACGGAGCCAGGAAATCAGCCCGGAGACGAGCTTCCCTTCTCGGGGTGCCGAGGCTGTGAGACAGAATCTCGGGTGTGGTCTCCACTGATTACACCTCCCGCTGTAGGCGACGGAACAAACCCGAGACCTGGAGGAGAGCGGACGCAGGAGGGCTTCAACATGACACCGCGGACGTATAAGGTATATATGCACGCGTTATTCTGCACCGTTCCACACTGAAGCAAGGGGGGAACGTGATTTGTGGGAATGTAAAGGTGGGAGTGATTGGACAGTGTGGGAATGTTTTGACACTTGAGCCGCAGACGGAATTGTGTGGGGGCTGTCGGCCTCCCGATTTAGCTTTTTCTATATTCACAGAGACTCTCACCCTGTTGAAGTGTCATCACCGTTTCACAACATGGAAGGGTTGAATGTCATGTTTATATAATATATAAATGCCATGCCTTTCTTAATACTGTATAAGACAAAGAGAAAAAAGCCTGCAAGATAACATTTATGTTAATAACAGGGTTTGCTGTGCAAAGCAAAGAATTACTCGACATAATTACGATAATGTTATATTTTGTGTTTCTGTATTGGCGAATATTAAGAGTGGCTGAGGGTCCATTTTTCCCTTTCAAAGTGTTGTAATTTCTGTTATTCTATTATATAAATACAATGTTTCAGCCAGAAGAGTAGAACTGGCAAACCCATTATTCTTTCAGTACAATGCTTGAACTTGGATCACACCAGAATAAGCTAAAATGTCGGTTTCCTAAGTGTTTTAAAAAAATGCCCCCAAAAAATTTCAGCTCTACAAAATAAAAGTCTGCACGCATCAAAACAGGCAGACATAAGTTATTCGATGAGCTTCATCAGTATTCGGTATGCGTGATGCATATTCAGCCTGTCATGTATGATGGGTTCACTAACGCATTTGGTTAATGCATTGGTTCCAATCTTAAAGGGAAGCTTCTTGTAGGCCTGTTTTTCTAATACAACAGCCCTGCAGTACTTCCTTTGCCTGTTGTGAATAAAAATCAGGGTCAGCAACAGCCACTCAGTGGCCCAGAAGAGCCTGGACCAACGAGAACGTCATCAGTCTGGCGTTTGCGTTCTACAAATAGGACAGATGACGTCAATGGCCAAAGTTTTCTTATTGTTGTTATTCATCCACAGCAACACACCGGCGGCGTAGCCAAGAATTGTTATAATTTGGGGTTTCAGTGGGGCAGAAACTTCCTGTGTTTGGCCACACCCACAATTTGTTTTTGCAATATGTATATATTATATACATAGATAATATTGTTTTATATATATATATGCTTCACATCACTCACACCCGTGGTCCATATAACCCCTTGTGCTGTGCAAAAAATATGAAAAAGTAAATATGGGAAACAAAACACAGCGTTTCTCTTTGAACAACCACATAGCCATTTTTTCTTTTCATACTATGTTCAGGAGAAAGTTATGTTGTAAGTTTTCCCCCTATTCTTCATTTGTTGTCCGGTCTGCGGGCCAAGTTTTTCGATTTCTACCTTCTCTTCCAGTTTTAACAAAAACAGTCGGAAAGGCTACAGAAACTATAGATAGTTAATGTGAAATCGATGTTATTAAAAATAGACTTGGAGCCATGATTTACTGCGGAACAATTTTTTTGGGGAGCATGCTTTTTCAAGTAGTTCGCTGCCCCACCTTCCCACATGGACGGAACGCGCCTGCTCAGAATCATAAAGAGTATACATAGAAATGTTAGAGATCAAACTACTATTTTATCCCCTCCTCTCCGTGTCTCCTCTCCACTCTTCTTATAAGCCCCTGCCCTATCATTGTCTGCATTCCTCTTTCTTGTCTCCTCTCCACTCTTCCTATACGTCCCTCTCCTTTCCTTGTCTCCTCTCCTAACCTGCACCATGTTCCTTGTCTCCCCTCCTAAGCAATTACAATCCATACTGTCACTCCGAAAAGAAGCACAGACTATAGGGCTCCAGGCCTACAAAGGAAAACCGCATCCGAGCATCAAAGGAGATTTAGCCATTAGCCAAATTCATTTAAACAGATTATTATGCAACCGTCATAAATCGTGTCATTACGATATAGGTCTGATACGTTTTGCATTAGGCTACACCCTGTCAAATAAACCCAATCTATGGCAATATCGCTGAAAAAGAGATGAATGAGATATGTAAGGATTTATCAAGTATATTCAAAAGGAATCTCACACGTAATCTGTAAATTGGCCAATTCCAAGGCGAGTCGTTTGATTCCAAATCTTCATTGTGCGTCTAGTAGGGAAGTTTTCTGGGTAAGCATTTGCTTTCTGTTAGCCGCTTCCACTGTCTTTAGGAGTCACATTAGCCTAGCTTCATTTCCTGTGAGGAGCCTGCACCTTAAAATACCTCCCAAAGATTTCCAATGGGTTCTGAATAGTTGCTTTTTCAAACAGGTGGCTGTTACAACTCAACAAGATTGTAGTTTGTCCACAAACACAGAGATAAAGTGCCACTATTTTCGGCACCTTTTTTGGTGGTGCAATTAAATTCTCAACTGCTTCTGGCTGGGTTGTCTCTACGAGACGAGTCTAGCCTCGAGTCTTACCTGTCACCGGCGCATCACAGCCGGCCAAATAATCGAACTCGCCAAAAATAGTGCCGAATTATCTGCGTGTTTGTAGACGAAAGGTTTATATATGTTGACCACGTGAGTTGAATCAATAAAATCAATTCACACTGATCATTCCAGTCTCGCCTTGTGTGTACGATTATGCTCATGACGTTGTCACGTCTTACAGTTTCTGTTACGCAAAGAGTGGTTTATAATATCGTTAGCCCAATAGCATTATTGCCTAAGTCATATTTTAAGGTTCATCCTGTACTTAGCGTAAAAAAATCCTAAATCAAATACATGACTGGGGCAGATAGTGATAATGGAATGTAAAGCAATTGGACACAGCCAATGAGGCGCAGTGAATCTGCAGCATTAGGAGAGTAGAGTTAGGTTAATTTGGCCAAAATTTGGCACCATGCTATGAGGCTAACGATACGTCACTCACAGTGTAACTACACATCGACAGTGTCATTGCATTACGGCAACTCCTGGTGCGGAGCTTTTGTCCAATCCCTTTAGCAGCAGAGGACTCCCGTCCTGCGTGTCCTCCAGACGGGTGTTCGCTACACTTGGGAGTCCCAGGGGAGGCAGGCAGGCCGGCTCCCCACCTGTTTCCCTTCTCCGCCTGGTTCCGCTGACCGCTTGATTACCGAACGCTCAGTATGCTCATCCGAACGCTCATCCCACAGCCGGGGTCAGAGGCACCCATCCCCATGGATCAGCCCTCCTCTTCCTCACCCACATCTCCTCTTCTTCCTCATTAACATCCCATCCTCTCCCTCACAGCCACTACCCCTCCTCTTCCTCACCAATATACCCTCTTCTTCCTCATCACCATCACATCCTCGTCGTCATCAACATCCCATCCTCTTCCTGACTTACAGTCTCTCCTCTTCCTCACCATCAACTCCTCCTCTTTATCACAACCACCCATCTTCTTCCTCATCAACCCCTCCTCTTCCGCGCTAATATCCCTCCTCTTGCACACTAACACTTCCTCTTCTTCCTTATTTACATCCTTTACCTCACTACCTTCCCTCCTCTTTCTCACTACCACCCCCTCCTCTTCCTCACCAACATCACTTTATCTTCATCACCAACATCCTCCCCTCCTCCTCACCAATATGTTCTTATGAACAATTTGGGTTAATACGATACACACTTTTCTTTATCGATACACACATGTCCCCTGTAATGATCGAGCTAGTTAATAAGGGTTTGATAAGGGGTGTGTCCCTACCAATCTGAAGCACAAAGCAGGGTTGGTCTCTCTGTGGGTTATAATACAAGACGCTACACAAAAGACACAAGCTGATCATGTCCAAGTACAGGTTTTCATACGTCATCAGTGCGAACATAGTATGAACACAAACGCGTTTGATAAAGACCTGTGATTGATCTACAACCCCACACAGCTCAGCAAAACACCCTCTTCCATGCACATCCGCGGCATTACAACCGTGAAGGCATGTCTGTCCTGCTCATATCTATTTGTTCTGGCTTATGTTTCTCATTTTTCGCTCCCTTCCGAACAGTAGGAGCACAGGATAGGCATATTGAAAGAGGAGAGGTGAAGAGGTTATTTATCTGCCAGACACAGAAATACAGATGTCACATCCTTTGATGTCAATCAGATCACAATCCCCATATTGTTGTACTACACACTCTACTACACACACAAACAAATGCCAGCTATGTCAACCACAACCCCTGTATATTCTGGATTCAATTCTTCACACACCCCTGTGAAGTGCCTCATTTGGGTTTGCTGATTATTATAATTGCACACATTTCTATTATTACCGTCATGGAAAAACAATCAGCAACAACTCATGCAGTCTGGAAGAGTAATCATGCTTTTAGTGAGTTCCTTCCTTCTAAGCCATTGTTGCAATCTTCTCAATTGATTGATATGAGCAGTCATTAGCCTAAGCATTCATTAGCCTCATTAACACCTGATTTCAAATAGCAAGGTGGAATGCACTAACCATATTACATAAAAGCTGATTGAATGTTTTGATGCTCTTCTCGCCATTGGAAATCCAGACAAAAACATTTTTTGCGATGAGGTCGCTAACGAGATCGCACATCGGAGTATTTGAACGTCCTCCGTGTTCACCCTTATCCTGTTGCTCTTCTTTATATTATAGTAAAAGTGTGATATTGACTGTGAACAAGACATTATGTAGGTGCTGCAGGAAGAAGTATACCATTGGGTATCCTTTATTTGGTACAAAGAGACATTAATACGATGGAGCATTGCGCAGATTTTCAATTGTCTGCGTTTTAACCCAGACCAGAACAACCGAGACTAGAACGTTTGACAACACCTATGGTCAATTAGGAGGACAACTCTGTTTTGTTTCAAAGGCTCTTGCCGTTGAGTCCCAAGTTGGCTGCCCATCAAAATGCGATGTCCTTGGCTCTGCAAAACATCCTTGGTGGCCTCACATTACCAAAACAATGTAATCGGCCACACACTGACATTATTTCTGAAAGAAACATTATTTACGAAAGAATAAACCTGATCCATATCGACGATGCAATTTCACGGAACATTAATATAACAAACAACTACACTCTTCATATGAATACACTTGACTATATAGAGAATGAATGGATGTCTGCAGTCGTAGTAATAATTCAGTGCGGTTGCTTTCACCGCTTGGTCACATTCAGTTGGAAAACTGTGGGAAACAGAACTAGGCCACAGAGGCGGGGTAAGGGGTTTAATTAAAAGGGGAGGCTAGCATTAACCAGCAAACAAAACAATGGGATTAGCAGGCCCGATTTTAGCTTCCCTGTGGGCTTGAATTGAAAAAAAAAAAAACCGGCTGTTGATCAACCTTTTAAAAAAGGGATAATAGAAAGGACGGAGGTAGAGGTACGTGAATGGAAGAACTTTACCTTACCTTATTGTGTTTTAATGTAATGTTGGCATCCTTCATAAGCCCTCTGGAGTTTATTTTGTCCCACCCATGCATTTATGTAGGCCTATGTGGATCTTTTTTTTGTGATTCATCTTGCACAACAAAATACAACTACCGTAAACTGAAACGAAAAATGGAAGAAACCGCGTTCCGCGCTCAGGGGGAAGAAGCAAACGGTAACCCGCGCGACGTGACGCAGTGCTTACGTTGCCCAACCCATGAGTCTCTGCGTGTCTCGCTGTCGTCTCTCAGTGGCTGTCGACTCACCACCTCAAATTCGATCCGGACAAGGCTGAGCTGCTCTTCATCCCAGTGAAGGCATCTCCCACCCACGACCTCTTCATCCACATCAACCGCTCTGAGGTGCATGCAACGAAGAACCCACGGGTGGGTCGCTGGATGGCCAGCTTTCCATCACTGCGCCCATCCACTCCTGAAGATTCATGCTGCATAATATCAGGAGGATACGTCTGTTCCATCTGTTCTCTCGTCTAGACTGCTGCAGCTCCCTTCTGGCTGGTCGCTGGCCGATTCAAGTCACTGGTACGGTTCTTTAAAAAGGGTTTCTGCCTATCCTACATCCAGGCCATGATGAAACCATACACCTCAGAGCAGCCCCCTTCAATACGAGGGGACAAGAGGAGAAGGGGACGAGAGATGCCATGTAGTGGCCACCATACCACCAACAAGAAAAAAAATAAAAGACCAGCAGAAGAGTGATAAAAACATGCCTCATTTGAATAATTAATATAAAGATATGGGTAATAAGTAATAGTAGCTTGATATCAAACATTTCCACGTATACCGTTTATGTTTTTGACACTTTATGAACCCCCAATTATAACAATTTGTGGCTACGCCACTGGTGCGTTTCTGCAGATGAATAACATAAGAAAAAAAAAAAAAAAAAAGTTGGGTCGTTGACTTCACCAGCGCTATTTGTAGAACGCTATAAAATATCGATTGTTTGCTGTTCTGGCTCCACAATGGTCGAACGAGCTCCCCAGTAACATCAGGAAAGCTGAAACGCTACACACGTTCCATCGCAGACTGAAAACTCTTCTGTTAAGACTGCATCTTGGTCAATAAAATAATTATTTATCGATAATAGTCTTTGCTTATTGGATGAATAATTCTTGAATGATTCTTGCACTCTTTGGGTTACATCTTACTTGTTTAATGCACTTATTCCAAGTCGCTTCAGACCAAATCTTCAGCTAAATAAATATAATGTAATGTAATTGAAAAGAACGGGCGATTGCCTACACAACCACGATTGATCGACCATGTTTTGGACATGTTCACCAGCGGCAGAATTTGAAGAGCAGCTGGGGCTTGAGAAAATCAGATGGGCCTAGCCCGGTGAAACCCCTCATACACCTCACACTACCTGCGATGAGCAACCCATTAATCATCTGAGAATCATTACAGTCAGCAAGACGAGCAGTAACAAGCCATCACACAACTCCTTCCACTAGCCTGGCAGCAACATAAGCAACCACACACAAACACACACACACACACGCACACGCACACGCACACACACACACAGGCTTGTTGTGGCCCTTTTCCCTCCGTGCCGAATCAAACCATGCGGTTCTGATTTGCGTCTTCATTAGCGATTTAAACGAGTAGTGCTCGTTTGAGTTCTTTGGTGGACCATCTCACACACCGCGCTGATTTCAGCTTGACCACTTGCAAAACCAAATAGCAGGACACTCATTTGTGTACTGCCGGTAAAGTCAATCTTTTTTTTTTAAATCCTTTTTATTGTATAGTGAGATAGACAGGAAGGTATGGGAGATAGAGAGGAAGACATGCATCAAAGGACCAAAGGCAGGAATCGAACCCCGGTCGCTGCGGTAAGGTCTGGTTCCTAATGGTACGTGCTCTACCCGGTAAACACGCGGGGTGCCCTAAATCATTTTGTTTAAAAGACACTAAACAAAATGATTGCACACTTTAGATCGCTGATGTTGACGCTATCGTGTGGCACTCATGTTGGAAAAACATGTTAAGCATTGTCCAATGTGTACACAAGATGAATCTGAATGTAATTTTAATTAATACCTGTGGAAGGGTTGTTGTCTGACTCTGAGCCTCAAGCGCAGGCCAGGGAAGGCAGTAGCGTGATTTAGCCTTTAGCTATGCTACGTTAGCTATGTCTGAAGTCCTAATCCACTGCTTATCTCGACTGTTCAATCAGATGTGAATCACTTTTTAGCCTCACTTATCTTTTAATTATGTATTCATTAATGCATTGGTCAGGAGACCCCCGAAACACGCAACACTAATATCAATTGATTAAATGACTTTTGAACATGCATATATTTTCATGTTCCAGTTAGAAATGGTTAATTGCAGCTATCGCTTCAGTTTTAAAGTTTTTTTTATATCATGTGTGTGTGTGTGTTGTAAAGCCTACAAAGCAGCAGTATAATTAACCAACAGATGAAATCCTCTAGGAACTGAATCCAAAAGAAATAATTTGCAAACGACGCCTTGAAATAAAGTGCAGTTCCGGGTTACCCAACTGTTCAATTACATTACCCGCGGTTTGACGATAATAATTACAGGTGTAGAATACGCAAAAACCTCTCTCTTCTCCTACCTACGGACCAAAGTGGCAGTAAGTGGCTCAGACAAGAGCGCCTGTCACACACTTATTATACCACGTATCAGCAAGGCAGTTTCTGCCTGGTCGGGCTTGGGAGATTTCAACTGAAAGAAGGGGCCATGAAAGTATAATGAGAAGTCATGCCTACAAAATCGATGGGCTACTTCATTCCCCGTTAAGATACTGAATGGTAATGAACTGCTGTGTTGGAGAGATGACGGCGAGACACGAGGAAATGTTCACGTTTCGGGGTCAAATGTCTGTGCATGTATCGGATAGATAAGGTCCGCTTAGAATTCCCGTTCTCCGCATTGACTCAGAGCACACACTGCTAATGTTTTGTGTTTCAGTTAGATTTTGTGCTGTTGTGAACAGCACAGGACAGTGGTTTGAAAGGCAGGGATGCTAGTATACAGCTAGTATGGCACCCATTTCACTCCTGACCATCCCTGGAAGGAGGGATCCCCCACTCTGCATTCCTCCTCAAGATGTCTTTCTTGCTAATAAAGGGAGTTTTTTCTTGCTCCCCGGGGTGCCAGGGTCAGGGTCAGTCATACATACATGGCCTAAGTCCTTTGAGACTGTACCTGTGATTGAGGGCTATACTAAAAAAATATCAGTGAATTTGATGAATTTATGGGTGTCGAAGCGTATTCATGTGCCAGGGTTAGGGTTAGGTTTAGGGTTAGCATACCCTGTTGCACAACCCATTCGTTTGCCTCTTAGTTTCGCCGCCTGTTTCTTATCAATCCAGTTTCTGTATATTTGCATTGGGTTTTGTGTTCAGTGGTCTCAATGTCCATTCCTGACTTGCTGTCACAGTAGGACGACGGCATATTATTAGGAAACATTTCTCAGAATGCTAAATCTGTGAAATCCCCTTGTATTTCAACAACCTTTAGTTTGACGACTATTACATGCATACATTAACAGCCTGCCCTAACCTCTTTGCTGATCATTTATTCATGTGCACACAGTTTAGATGAATGTGTCTTGCTTTGGGGCTTTCTAAATATTCCATTTCCCTGCCTTTTGAATCTACTCTTAAATTAACGTTACTGGTATCATGGGAACCAAGAGATAACATCGCATCACTTTGGGGGTCTATGGCTTGAAAGGATTACCTAGTCAATGGTGGGTAAGGTAAGATAATTGAAATATTTCAAAGTAGCCCACAAGTGAGACACAAACCCACAGGAGAGTTGTTGTCTTAATAATAATAATGGGAGACCTAAGGCCAACATGAGTTCCGTCAAAGTGAAAATAAAGCAAGTTGCAGCATTACTTACTCAGGAAATGGAAAGGCCAAATTTACAAGAGGTCCACACCATTGTCCTAAGCGCAGGGATGTAGCAACACACACACACACAACACCCACCCACCCACCACCACCACCCACACCACCCACCCACCCACCACACACACACACACACACACAAGGGGGGTGAACCCATCAAAGGCCAGGTCCGAGACAGCTTTGGCAGAGAAGAACCTTTCAGTACATTGCCATCGTGGTCCTCTTGAGAATCACCCTGCAGATATCCAGATAATATCCATTTTTTTCAAAAGTGTTTTCCACATGATACAAATTTGAATCGATAGCATAGAGACAAACAAGAGAAAACGTTAGATGTTAAATCCAGATAAACAAACTTTGTGGTAAACTTTCCACAGCAAAATTATAGATATCCAGTGAGGAAACCGCTTCAATATTCGGTTATGAGTGTAAACAACCAGCACTTATTATTATTCACTGCATGCGTGTCAGAGTGATTACATTTACAGTGCGCTCAGTAACAACGTTAGAGGGTGGGGGAAGGATTTACACAGAATATAGGTTGTACTCACACTTGTGTGTCCCTCTCATTCAAATGACCAACACACACGCACACACACACACCCCAGAGACGGCATGCGAGTAGCGTTCCTCTCCCAATTGAGTTTCCATTTAGCAATTCCATTTCACACAGGCGCTGTTTCTGCCGCTCCGCTGGTGATTTATTCATGGTGGAGAGAATCCTGCAATGTCAACAATTAGACTCGTGATCACCGCCCGGTCGATCTCAAGGGCAATTCAAGACCATCGCAAACACATGAGGAAGAGACCCAACCAAATCCCTGGCTGGTTCACTTTTAATTACCCATATCCAGCGTTTTGGTATTTCCATCCCATAGCCTACCAGCCTGGCAGCACCATAACCATTCACACGCACGCACGCACGCACGCACGCACGCGCGCATGCACGCGCACACGCACACGCACACACACACTCACACTCACACACACGCCCAGGATCGGCCAATCAGATGTACCAGGCAGCTACTCGCTGGGCGCTTGATGGTGGCGCAGCTGTTGCTCAGCTCGTGTTTTTGCTGCTCTTCTCACCTTGCTGAAGCTATAGGCCAGGAAAGGCCGAACGTCCCTCGCTGCTCTGAGACAATGACGGGAACCAACGGGAACGCTTTTGTCACGACATTAGCTGAGCCGATGTGTCTAATACGGAGGCATGAGAGTGCAGCACCATATCAACAATTAGACTGATGTCTTGGAGGGGCCCCGTAGTGGTTTGATCTCCCCGTGGTCAATGCTAATCATATCGTCTCTCGGGGACGGAGCGATGTAAGAATCTGATTAATTAGGGGACGAACAAGCAGCCGCGGGCTGCCTCGTTTGTCACTTTAACCGGATTAACATCGACTGCTTCTTCTTCTCCTTCCGCTGAGTGCCGGGAAATCCGCCCGAGCCGTCCTCGGGTCCCTCACCCAGGATACCACTTTAGGGGCCGGCACTGGCACTCTGGGGGCCTTTTAGAGTCAGGGAACTGGGGGTGTGGAGGAGGGAGGAGTGAGGAGGGAGGAGAGGGAGGGGAGGTAGGAAGGACGGGAGGAGCGAGGGAGGTGGAAGTCAGTCAGGGAGGGGAGAGAGAGCGAGAGCAAGAGCGAGAGAAGGAACGATGGGGGGCTGAGGAAGAGATGAGGGAGGGAGAAGGAAGGCAGTTGGGGAGGGAGGAAGGGAGGGTGGGAGAGAGAGAGGGGGGATGAAAGGAAAGGACAGTGGGAGTGAGGAAAAGATGAAGGGAGGAGGAAGGCAGTGGGGGGAGGGAGGAGGGAGGGAGGAGAGAGGGAGGGAGGATCTAGGCAGTGGGGGAGGAGGGAGGGAGGGGAGGGAGGGAGGGAGGGAGGATCTAGGCAGTAGGGGAGGGAGGGAGGATCTAGGCAGGTGGGGGAGGGAGGGAGGGAGGGAGAGAGGGAGGGAGGATCTAGGCAGTGGGGGAGGGAGGAAGGGAGGGAGAGAGGGAGGGAGGATCTAGGCAGTGGGGGAGGGAGGGAGGGAGGACCCTTGGGCTGCGGTTTCTTTGCCATTTCATATTTGCAGAGTGTCTTTCCTTCTCCCAATTGTCCACTTCACGTTCTCTCTCTGCAACGGGCAGCTGTCGTTCTGTCTCCTCCATCTCCCCCTCACTACTTCCTTGAGACACACTCGCACGCTCTCTTTTTTCACCCTCATTTGTTCCTCTAATGTCATCTTTGTGATTTCTCTGAGTGCTGCATTTCTCCCTCGCTCTTCCTCTCCCTCACATAAAACCCCACTCAAACACACTCACACCCTCTGCCTCACTTCTTTGCGTTGGTCTTTCCTACTTCAACATTTCGCTCTCCCCAGCATGGCTCTTGGGCCCTACCTTCCTGCGGCAGACCTTTTTGTCAAAGACACTACCCTGTTCTGCCTGTTTTGCTTATGTCTGGTCGCTCTCTCTTTCTCTCCATCTCTTTCTCTCCCTCTCTCTCTCTCTCTCCCTCCCCTACAACCTCCATCCAGTCTCTCATTGGTCTGTCATTCATGTTCCCTCATCACCTCATGGGAACAATGTTTTTTTTGGGTTCAACACACCTGCAATTGGGCTGCATGAATGCGAAGGCACGCATTCATGCACGCAAGCATCATAACATCATCACGTGGTTTCAATATCTACCTAGCATGGATTTCAAACAAAAGACATTTAATGAATTAGCTTGGGAAGGAACATCAGAAAGACAAAAAAAAAAAAGAGCGGGGAGATAGAAAGAGAGTGGGGTGGTTGATTTATGTCGGCCTTTGATGGACCGAGTAACCCTTTCAAAGTACTTCCTTAATTAGAGGAAGGATCAGAACGAGGGACAGGATGGACCCTTCCTTTAATTCATCTCTGTCGTCTCTCTTCCCGCTGGAACATGCGTGGTATACCGAGGTGCATTCCCAACGTTCCTACCCTAGTAGCTTCCTCCTCTTGCGACGACGATGCCGTCCCGCTCCACAGATCAAACCCAGCCTTTACAGTATGTCTCCGGCATCCACCTGGAACATTGGAGGGGCCGTTGAGTCCAAAGCTAGTTAAACGGCTCAGTGCTTTCGTGCGCTCAACTACACCACAGGAGAAGAGGCATTGGCGGTTTTGCGAAGACTGGTGCTTTACTTTATTTCCTCCTGTTGAGGAGTGTAGGAGTGAACCGAAGCGCATGAGATCACAGCGCTTTCTTTTAACAGGGGCCTTGTGATTTCCACTTGAAACGGGAACACGGAGGTAATATCTGCACCTTTCTTCTATTGATCCGGATCCGTATTATTTAGGAGGATGGTCGACCGTATACACCAGCCAGGACGCAGGTAGGAGTTATCGCATACAGTAGAGTGTGTGTGTGTGTGTGTGTGTGTGTGTGTGTGTGTGTGTGTGTGTGTGTGTGTGTGTGTGTGTGTGTGTGGTGTGTGTGTGTTGTTGTGGTGTGCGCTCGTTTGCGCGTGTCTGTGTGTGTTAACATGTTACTCACTTCAAATATATTTGACAAATATAAATATTGATTGACATTAATGCGACATCCACCCTCAGGACATGAAGGACAGGACATCCATCCCCTATTTGATCGGCATCAGAATGCACAACGCCACGTCCATGTTGACGTTAGCGGTCCGGATACCACAGCTATATTCCTGTGGGTTTGATTCCTATGTCCTTAAACCAATGAGATCTCCGCCCTCTGCCTTGCTCTGCTTCAGGGCCGGGTCACTGATCACATGAGCTCTGATCGGGCCTATGTTCCCGCTTCCACCACCTCAGGGATGAGTTTCTACATCTGTCTAACGTAATGTTCTTCACGGGATGCTACGTGGGTTAACATGGGAGCAAACAAATACCCTGAGGCCAATCGGATCAATTGACCTCGGATGAACGAATGTTGACCAATGCTGTGTGTGTGTGTGTGTGTGTGTGTGTGTGTGTGTGTGTGTGTGTGTGTGTGTGTGTGTGTGTGTGTGTGTGTGTGTGTGTGTGTGTGTGTGTGTGTGTGTGTGTGTGTGTGTGTGTGTGTGTGTGTGTGTGTGTGTGTGTGTGTGTGTGTGTGTGTGTGTGTGTGTGTGTGTGTGTCCCAGTTTTTGCAGATATGTGATGCATTTCTTTTACGGCCTATGGTTATATTTTCATTTCTGTGACATTAATGCATTTGCTTTAATGTCAAGCGCAGGCCCCTGTCTGTTTTATACGAACATAAACAAAATAAATGAAAACTGTATTCACAACCAGCCCTGAAATGATTGGTTCTTGGTTCCTGTGATAGAAACGGCAATGGGAACGTGTTTAAGAGTCACATTCTCACTTCACCAGCAGAACGTAGATATTTGAATTACGCTTTTTTCATTTCCCTTTGTTCTTTTTCCCCGTCCCTGATTTCTTAGGAAACAAAGTAGGTCATGAAATGGAATTTAAAGTTCATATGTTAATCACTTCCCTGTGTGTTTATTACTGTTGGGTGGTTTTGGAAAAAAATATCATCTCAGAATATTTTTGCTTGCCTTTCAATAAAAGTCAACATAAATAGCAGGCTGTACACACTTAATTCGAGACAGAAGCTTTTAAACTTTAATCATTCTGACAGATTATACTTTATGAACCATACCGTACCTTTATGGTGACAGACATTGCGATACGAGATGGAACTTCATCAAAGAAATGTCAAGTCGTTATAAGGTATTCACAGCATCTTTGGAAGGCTATTGTTATTGTAGGGCAAAATATATTCGTATTCCTGGTAAGTCCCCAAAAATGCATCACTTTGCCTGTAGGAGCCCAAAATAACACATGGACAGACACTGATTGAAGGGTAGATGCCGTCCATCCGTCCGTCCGTCAGTAGCTGAACACCTCGGAGGACAGCTTGGAGTCCTAGTGTTGTGTTGTCATTTTTTTGCGTCAAGCTTGTTACTCCAAAAGACCATCAGCCCTTCTGCACATTGCTTGGCATCCCATGCAACCCAATAACACAAATGAAATGCAAATAGATTATAACCAAACATATATTCATGTGTGTTGGTGTTTGTGACGGCCTCTCCTCAATTAGAACCAAGCTCAGACATCAAGGAGATCAGTGGAGCGGATTTGCCTGCTCCTCCGTCCTTCCTTCTGAAGCAACGCTCGTTTGAGCAGCTTAACCCCGCTCCAAGACAGACCTCAGAGCTGAGGAGAAGGAGAGGCGAGAGGCTACCGCAGTGGTTCAACGCACTCCAAGTTTTCTCCCTGAAGAAAAGGAATCCAATCTGTGTAACTGGAAACTCTGATAACTCTCAGCTCAGGTTCTGCTCTCCACAGACAGTACAGTCCGGGTGTTATTATTAAGGCAGATTACATGGGGGGCCTACTATGTACCCGAGTTCAATGTTTCCTAGTGAATACAAGTACGTCATTGGGAATGACAGAAACCAAGAGCTTAACAGCATTGTGATGCAACACGATCATCCACAAATACTTGAATGTATGTCTTCATATCGTTTAATATGTTGGATAAATCTTCATGTTTTAATATGATGCATGATGCACAACCAATAATAAATGTCCATCAAATGACGGGCTTCGGCCTCAGGCTTTGGCATATACAAGACAAAATGAAAAACTATATGCAGAATCTGTGTCATCGGTGTTAGCTACACTGTTCTCTACATATTTTGTGCTTTCACTGAAAACCCGACCATAAGTCGTGTTTTTCCAAACCGAAAGGTCTCCACAGTCATCGCCGCTGGCTTCATCCTCATCTTGAGAGAGAGAGAGAGAGAGAGAGAGAGAGAGAGAGAGAGAGAGAGAGAGAGAGAGAGAGAGAGAGAGAGAGAGAGAGAGAGAGAGAGAGAGAGAGAGAGAGAGAGAGAGAGAGAGAGAGAGAGAGAAACGTGGTCCTCGATCGTCCTACGTCAATCGCTTATACTTTCTTTGACTCCCTCTCCCCCCCCCACCCCCTCTGCCCTGCAGCTCGTTTCATATTCTAATCCCCAGTGCTGCGGCTGCCATAGCTCACCTCTGCCCTCTCAATTCGGTAGGATTATAACGCGCACCTAAAAACACATTTTTCATTTAAACCGCTATCTCCCTCCCCAAAGCGAGCTCACCGTGGCTTGTGCGGGCTCCCTTCACAATCCAACCACATCTAATTCCATTCCTTGTAATCCTCCAATCTTCTTTGTTACCTTCTTGCACCGTGAATGCAAGTTTTATAGAGTAATGAATTGGATTCAGTTCAATTACGAGCATTGCTGTGGTTGTAATTGTTGTTTCTCGTTAAAAGGCAGAAACTAGTTATCCTTTCTGTAGACAATTTGTTCACTTTGTTTGGCCACCCTGATGCCCTTTGCTTTACTCAAATGCAGTGCCTTGGTGACCCAGGAAATGTAGTCCGTATAGCCTTTCAAAATAAGAGCCTCAGAACTTCCTCCAGTCTTTTCCAAATTGTATTTAAATCTAAACAAAAATAAAGTGATATTATCCAATATGGCTGTTTTGAATATAAATCGTGTATGGCTTCTAAAGAAGGTAGTTTATGTAGGAGTTGAGTTCAGATTCAAGGGAAAGTCGTAAATTAAGACTTTACAGGCAGGATATGTGCACACATTTTATGCTGTTCTACTCACGTTATTAAGTTGAAATAATAATTTGAAATAATACAAATCATGTACCATACCCTGATTGTACAATACCCGAATAAAGTTCTTCATGAGCTGCTGCTCTCACAGACAAAGAGAATACATTCAGATTGGTTTTGTCCAAGCAAAAGCATACAGAATGTAAAAAATACATTATTTACCATCTGTCCCACCACATCAGTGTGCTTTGGGCTTAAAACACAACGTATAGAAAATACAAAATTTGCAAACAGCGAAAAAATCCAAACATCACTGCAGTTTAAGAACATAACAGCAATGCTCCTTCTGAATTAATCCCTTCTAAGCATGCTTTCTGTAAGATGATTGACAATATCACGGAAGAGAGGTTGGACCGGCTAATGGGTACTGGGTAATTAGGTTGTCGCTTCGTCAGGGACAAAGGGACCCCTATGGTGCTTCTATGGAAGAAGAACAAGTAGTTTGATGTGCAGCGTCTAATATCTGCCTGCTGAACACATTTTCTCCTGGTTTGTTGCACCCCCTCCCCCCCCCCAAAAGAAAATGATATTCTCCAATCTGTCTTGCTGTAGAAAAAAACATGACACCAGGGTCGATCTCCTCTGGGAGGGAGAGGAACTGGGACATGCTGGTGTGATGCTTCATTATCATCTCATTCAGCCCTGTGCGCGCGCGCACGCACGCACGCACGCACGCACGCACGCACGCACGCACGCACGCACGCACGCCACGCACGCACGCACGCACGCACGCACGCACGCACGCACCACACACACACACACACACACACACACACACACACACACACACACACACACACACACACACACACACACACACACACACACACACTTCAATTCAGGGCTTGTTTATAGAGTAGTTTTATATGGATTAAAAGGGAGTGTACAAGAGAGGAACCAGCAACCACACAGTCTTGCAAACAGGTTACGATATAGAAGCCATTCCCAGTTTTAGGTTTTACCGTTCTTGTGTCTGGTAGACCAGAAAACAAATCGAGGCTCCTGTTCTGGTATTTTGTTTGTGTTAAGAAACTCAAACCCAAGCTATCAAGCCTGAACACACCTGGTTGACCGAGTAGGCCTATCTCCACTCATGGTGGAGACTGTTGGATCGATATTACGAGGATATAATTGTCTGTTCCCAGACTTTGTGGATAATCGCAACTCACCATTGCTGGGTGATTTGTGTATCTGTGGACTTATCTTATTGATCAGGAACAATCAATCAAACAAGCAATATTAAACAAATCCTTGAACAATTTTCGTTTTAGTTCTGTAGTTCTAACAAAGCAAAAATGGTCCTCTTTAAGTAGCCTACTGTATTTTCCGCACTATAGGCGCACCTTCAATGAAAGGCCTATTTTAGAACTTTTTTCATATATAGGGCACACCGGATTATAAGGCGCATAGAAGATACTGCAGTCAAACGTTTCAATGAGTTTGCGTTATGCATCCACTAAATGGAGCTGTGCTAAAGGGAATGTCAACAAAACAGTCAGATAAAGTCAAACTTTATTAAGCGTTCTGAACACTCCAGTTCACTCCCATGGTAACGATGTTCAAACGTTAATGTGCATATTGACAATATCTCCCAGCCTCCCAGCCTTCAGTTGTAAACACGTAAAAGAAACACAGTCTGATACCGCTAATTCAAACGTTAGTGCATAACTCAACATTGTTCAGTTACGTATAACACGTAAAGTTCACTTTTTCAGTTCCTTCCCCATCCACGAATCCCTCGAACTCTGCTTCTTCAGTGTCAGAATTGAACAGTTGGGCGAGTGCGGCATCCAACATGCCCGGCTCCCTCTCGTCATTATCCGAGTCAGTGTCGGTACTGTTGCCTGGCAGTTCAGTGATTATTCCTGCCTTCGTGAAAGCTCGGACCACAGTTGAGACTGATATATCAGCCCAGGCATCCACGATCCATTGGCAGATAGTGGCGTAAGTCGCCCGACGCTGTCTCCACGTCTTGGTGAATGTGTGTTCGCCTTCTAAATTTATTATTAGGCGCACTGTCGTTTTTTGAGAAAATTAAAGGCTTTTTTAAGTGCGCCTTATAGTGCGGAAAATACGGCACACCCTTGAACCTCCTCATTTACCCCCTAGGTTTTGCATACTTCAGGTTCGGGACCACCACTCCGGACCAGTTTGACATGTGGGAGCTGACAGTCAAGAGCTGATTCCTACGCGACTCACGTCCCTCTGGATTCAAACATTTAATAGGAAATGAGTTACCGCGTCCGTCCCTCACAGGCTGTGATCATGATCCATCTGGACAACCTTGACCAATGGGAGCCACTTATCCAACTCGACTCGCCAGTTCTTCCTCCATTACAGAATACAATCAGGAGGTGGACAAAGCGGCAGACATGGATGCAAGCCAGCTTGTAGTGCGTGTGCTGATGAAAAACAGCGCCGCTTTTATTGTGGCTGCAGCCATTTGGCAGAACCACAGCGTGAGCCGGTCACACACCAAACTAGACACCATTCACTGCTCTCCTGAAGCCAAAGAGAGTGGCTCTAAATGGCTGCTTCACTGGCCAAAGCCTAGTCTTTGTCTGCAACCTGGATATTTCGTTTTCTTGCCTTGTATTCTTAGTTTATCATTTTAATTGGCAGAGAACCTTCTATAAACTTCCTTTGGGTGTATGCAGGCCCGTCGCTCCCTATACGCAGAGTACGCAGGGCACCAAGTACCTTAAATAAATAAATAAAGATTACATTATTAAATTAAAAAAAGAAGTCCAT
>OLKM01000029.1:170198-270198 GCA_900291075.1 Melanogrammus aeglefinus | reverse complement strand
CTCTCTATTTAGTTCACAGCTAGAGGAGAGATGGCACAGACACAAAATGACATGCATACATTTTTTTTGAGCATTTGTATTTTTGGGAGTTTTTCATAGCAGGTGTATTATGTTATCCATTATTTGTGGATAACATAATTGATGAAAATAGGATTTAACAAAGTAAGTTAAGCTCGCTAAATCACTGTAGTCATTTTCAACAAACACTCCTTGTATCAGTTCTCTTTTCCTTTCCAGTTTTTGCTACGTAGTTGTCTGACAAGCATGTTAGATGATGTATTAGTTCCAATAGGAAGTAGCCACATTTTAGAGTCCGGCCAATCACAAACCCTTATCCAATACGGGGCGGGATCAATTAAATGTCTGTGCCCTTCGGGAGTAACAAATTTTCAACAATTTTTCTCACGTATCGTTGCTCTAGTTGGTTGAAGGTCCATCCAATTGCATCCAGAGGCATTTTGCTCTGTGCCTGCTGATAACTGCCCTTGGAAATTAAAAATGAACTGAGAAGTTCCAGACGAATACGCATTTGCGAATTTCCGAAACCAGCTTCATGCCTTTATTTTTTATTATTATACCATCTATAACAGAATGGTTAGACAGTGCTTTTGAAGGTCAAAGCTTGCTGCATTTATCAACTAAATGTATAACACCAAAAATGACAAACTGCAATTCCGGGACCATATCCACTATCTCCATTAACATGCAGACAGAATTGAAAGACTCAAAGAAAGGGACATTTTATTTTTCTCACTTTGCTGGTTTGTTCCTTGAACGAGTCAAGAGTGCAACGGGCTGCTCCCCATTCAAATCAGGGACCTGGGCTCTGAGTATTCTTGTATCATTGCACTCACCAGCAATATATAAAGACTCAGCAACAAAGCTTGTGACATATGGCATACCGCAGAGAAACCCCTTATTTGTTAGAACAACACTGAGGAACCCAGTCCCATAACCCATGCACTTGTTTCACTTGAAAATGTGTAACATTATTAGATGAATTATGCTGCTTTTATGACCTCTGCAAGAAATTTTAGTATGGGATCTTAATTGTTGTTTTTTAACTCAGGGGAGCGTATGAGTTGTTTTGGAGTTTTGGACTACAAGTATACAAAAGTACTAAGAACTAAGTTGTGTAAACTTTAGTTTCAGAGTGAGAATGCATATTACTGTATCCAGCCGTTTCAAGCAATAAAAGGCTAATTTCCATCAAGGAGTCAAATTAGAAATACATAGACTGAAGATCAAGGACAATAACTCCATACAATCAGTATGTATCAATTCTTTAATCTAGGAAAATTTGATGGGTGCAAAAGCAATCTTCATTTAATCACAATATGTCTGTGCCACTCAAAGGCAATGCAATCAGCATCCAAATGCAATATACTTTTTGTCTTTGCAAAAGGAATTTAGAGTTCTGGTTATTGAGGCATCAGATTCCTTGTTCAACAACCTGGCATGTCATTTCAATGCTTTACATAACTCCTGTCTGTTGCCATGCCACCTAATACGAACTAAAAGCTTCTCACTCCTATGTTGTCTGCAGCGGCCATAACGGAGTGCATTTCCATTTATCCTTCATACCCTTGCTGCCATTATATATACAACATTCACTTACATTCTCTCACACACACACACACACACACACACACACACACACACACACACACACACACACACACACACACACACACACACACACACACACACACACACACACACACACACACACACACACACACACACACGGCAAGGATCACTAAGTGCAGATGTCCCAGGACCAACCTCGTAACATAAATACAACTCTTACTTAATGTTTTGTGTGTTGTGCCCCTTAAAGGCACCATTGAAAATCTAATGCCGCAGGCAAAGTGGAATATCCATGAGTTCTCTTTTCTCCTCAGACATACATCAAGTTGCGAGCTGCAAGCATACTCAGTCTAAGTTTACTATAAGCTGGTTAGTTCTCTGGGAACACTCGCGTTGGCTTTCGGTTTAATTGCAGCACATTTCTGTAAAAGTGTTGATGTGTTTTTGCAATGCTGCTCTGAAGTCCTAGTGATGGGGCAAAACAGTTATTTCCAGTGTACTGAAACTGTCCATTAAAAATATTCGTTCAAAAGTTTCATTCACTGAATCATTCAGCGTTCGCACTCACTGAACTGAAACACGGCGCCATGTCATTTCAGCTCTCTAACTATACTCAATCCCTTGGTTCATGAAGGAGAAGCCAGTGAGCAGAGAATTGAGTTGGCCATGGATACCGTTTGCCAACTGAAAGCTACGATGACAAAGTCTGACCCTATAATGTACAGCACGCATATT
Organism: Melanogrammus aeglefinus; assembly: GCA_900291075.1. NCBI lineage: Eukaryota > Metazoa > Chordata > Actinopteri > Gadiformes > Gadidae > Melanogrammus > Melanogrammus aeglefinus. Next base: position 267,873 of record OLKM01000029.1, on the reverse strand, counting down.
TCCGTGACCTAACCTCATTATTCAATCAGGTATTTAAATATTTGGTAATACTTTCTTCTTCGAGACTTCAAGGCATGAAAGAGGGGGGGGGTAGAGAGTAGTAGGTTGGAGCGACTCAGGGGCCATCTATTACTCAGTGCTGAAACACACACACACACACACACACACACACACACACACACACACACACACACACACACACACACACACACACACACACACACACACACACACACACACACACACACACACACACACACACACACACAGGACTTAATCCAGTGAGTGAGTGACTGAATCCCAGCAAACAAACCAGGTTCACTCACAACTCAAATAAAGCTCAACAGAACTGAGGAATGAACTTAGGAAGTTATTCAGTTCAGTTCATTCAAACTGAAAGTCACGTTGAAAAACTCAAGCTTCTGAACTAATCGTTCAGGAAGGAGACATCACTACTGTCATTCAGAATCCTGAATTATCACACTGCCTTAAAATGCAGCTATATTCCTCTGGCTTTACGTGGTTAGGGGGAATTGATAAAAAAAAAGAAGAAAATACGCATCCATTTTCAGAATGGTTGTATATTTACATATCTTTAAAAGAGCCTGGTGTACAAATAAAGAGCCATGTTTGCAGTCCAGGTAAGCTGAGTTGCCATGTCTGGTGATTCTTATTACCAGGCAGATCATTTCAGAGAAAAAGTAAAGCCAAGATACATACAACAGATGACCAAGTCCATGAATCAACATGTTGAACTGCAAAAATAGTCCATTGAGGGAAGGTCTGAAGATCAATGCAGAAGGAATAATCAAAGACCTCTTCCTTATAATGTGATATCCCCCCTTAAACTAAGGCCATTCACTTTTAGCTCTCTCTCTCTCGCTCTCGCTCTCGCTCTCGCTCTCACTCTCACTCTCCCTCTCTCCCTCCCTCCCTCCCTCTCTCCCTCTCTCCCAGCCTCTCTCTCTCTCTCCTCTCCCTCTCTCCTCTCCTCTCTCTCCCAGCCATCTTGTGAGGTGTGCCCAGGACAATTACCTCCACCTGCCATCACAACACAAACCACCTCCGTCTCTCACACACACACACACACACACACACACACACACACACACACACACACACACACACACACACACACACACACACACACACACACACACACACACACACACACACACACACACAATGTCCTTTATGGAGAGGGGAGTCGATGCAGTGTGATCACTCGCCGCACAAATCCACTTCCCTTTTGTGTGGCTCCCCGATACCATCCCTCCTCATCGCTTCAGACGTTTAGCCTGTGAGCAAGGCAGTATAACACATCCCCATGCTGCCTTATCCAATCCTCAGGGAGAAATAAACAAGAGGACACCAACCACAGAAGTATCTGTTTTGGCAGGTTCAGACAGAAGTTTATTTTCTGTGTTTTCCTGGCCCAACATTTCATACACGCAGACTGGTGAGTTATCACAGCAATACACTCTGGTACCAGGACTAAAAGGCTGCCATGGGCCTGGCCCATTTGTCATCTCATCCCGGTTCTTTATTATGGAGGTTCTCAGTCTAATAACTCGCTTACGGTCAGACTGCTCATTTACATACGTCCTGGGATTCCACCGTCATAAACTGAAGTGTGTGGGGCGGAAGTGTCATTCTGTTCCTAATCCAGACCAGACCATATAGTGGCTGGGCCTCCATAGAGAATATGGGAGTGAGTTTGTGCGCAAAGGTTCCATTAGTGTTTTAGTGTTTGTGTTCTTGCGTGTGTGTGTGTGTGTGTTGTGTGTGTGTGTGTGTGTGTGTGGGGGAGAGATCAAGCTATATCAATGTTATCTGTCGCTTGACAATACACATTTGATTGTTGAGATGGTACCTTTACAAGCAGACAGGAATGAAACTATTTAGAACATTTAACATATGATATTCTGCGGGTCAATATCCACTCAAACCTCCTTGATAGTTTCCAACATCTTGCCAGGCTAAAACACATTTGGGTAAAGTAATGCCCTCTAATAATTAAAGGCAGATTTCCCCAAAATAATTCATGTTGATAAGGAATATTGAATGAAGGCATGGCCCAGATTCTTCATCTGAAATCCCAAATCCCTAGCATTTCTCTAGCTTAACATGGAACAGCCAAATGTTCAGCAATTAAAGAAAATGTATTGTGTATGTGTTGTTACCTTACACTTCTGTTTCCTATAGAGCAGGGGTTCTCAAACGTTTTAGCCTCAGGTTTGCATTTGATTTTAATGGGGATCTACTCAGCTCACTTATTTGGATAGAAAATGTATTCCAAAAAACTAGCCGCAGAACGTATTATCGTATTCATAACACGAGGTACAGGCTGGGTTTGTAGTGATGGGCTATGTGAGGTGTCCTGAGATGAAAGAAAAGAAAACACAGAACTGTTGAGGAGATCACAACATCTGGAGATTAATAGAAAACAAAACGGCTTCAGCAGCAGTGTCTAGGTGGGGGTGGGATTAACAAAACAAACCAAACGGTCACACAGCGAAGAGACGCAGGCCTCTGGCAAAAGCTGTCACTCCATCTTCAGTTCAGAGGGAATTAATAATCAGGTTATTGAAAACATGGGCAGATATCTTATTCATTGTATTTTTTGCAACTCCCTTCAAAGCTTGTTTGGTTACGAGCCTTCTATTAACGGTGTATATGTTGAATCATACTGTATGTGTGGCTGGTGTCAAGTCAGTCCACTCCACCATCAATGAGAGCGAGAGCGAGAGCGAGAGAAGAGCGAGAGAGAGAAGAGCGAGAGAGCGAGAGAAGAGAGAGCAGAGAGAGGGGCAGAGAGAGAGAAAGAGCGAGAGCGAGAGCGAGAGCGAGAGAGAACTTGTCTTTCGTCAGAAAACTACAAGCAGAATAAAAATAACTACTATACATTCTTGCACATAAGGAACAGTAGGTAACAGTAAGAGAAGAAAAAAACAATTCTCAAGGGCATAAAAGAAAAAAGAATAACTTATGTATTCTACCATGGAGAGCCAGACGGTGTGGAATTTATTTGAGAACTTTTCACATATTAAACGGAACACAACATTTTCAACAAACACAGTTGTTTGAAAGGGAATTCAATGTCTGTTGTGCAGTGGGCCAGCTGGGGCAAATGATTAGGCTACTGCTTCCCGAACCCGTCAACAATCAGAGTTCCACCGAGTGATGGAGCAAACACTTGCTCAAAGTTTGAAGGCTCAAAAGTTCCCCCAGAATGAAACACAAACCAGACATCCATTGAACATGTAAACAGAACAATACAATACTGCAGGAGAAGAGGGGAAAAGCATGAAACAAAAGCAAAAGCAACAGTAATTCACACGATAGAAAGAATGTAGCAACACAGTTAACAGAAATCCATCGGTCAAGGTTCTCATGATAAAATGGCTTCTGAAAAATAACTTTTTGTGAATGTTATATTTTGTGTGTTTGATTATTTCCTGCCTTAATTCATTCCAATGTGCAGAGCTGGGAGGTGAGCAATGACAATTTATCTTAAACTTCTCTTGAGTAATCATAAGGGTATTATTCTCAAATCAAAATGTTCTGGAATATGGCTATTTATGTTTTGACACTTTTAAGTAGTTATACCACACACAAGTCTTGGAATAGGCCAGATTTAAACATTTACTTTCATTACAGTATTGTTTGACAAAACTAAATACTAAACACTTTCTACCCTCCACCTTGCAGCGTAGACCATATATTTCCCAATACACAGGGCACAACCTAACGTGGGAGACTTTTAACGTGGTTACATCGGGCCAACAGCAACGAGGTTCCTCTTAGCACTTAGTTTGAGTGCAAGGCATTGGAATTGAAGCCAAAATGACAGAGAGACGTGGAGTAGTGTGTTCTACACCTGAAAGTGGGTGGTGTATGTCGATTGCTACTTCAGAGAATCCAAAGGCATATCATTTTGAACACCGATCTATTAGCTATCACAGGATGTCCAAGCTCTTTTCCCGCACCACAGCACTCACCACTATTAGTAGCAATATCAGTTAGCCTCAGTGAGTATTTACTCTGGGCCTCAATCTGCAAAAACACTGCTTTTTAGTCAAGAGACGTCCATATTGTTAAAAGGGGTGATACTATGCCACCAGCTGTGAGCGTGATTAGCCATCAAACTGTTGGAAAATCTGCCTTTTCCTGTGTTTTAGTGACATCAAAAGCGGGAGTGTTCACCTAGATATATGATAGATAAGCAACATTTGGTACAATCCACTAGGTAGGCTGGTAGACTACCTCTTTAAAAGGTAGGCCCTACCATCTCTGTTCACTGCAACCTCAATCTCCTTCAGCTCCAAAGTTGCACTCCAGGAAACGACCAACCTTCTGGCTAACAGCAGCATTCAGACCATATGTGATTGGGAGATAAGGGAAGTGATCTTTAGATCCATGAACAACTGGAGACCTGAGCCACCGAATTAAAGGTCTATCACTCGAGTGACTTCAATAAAAAAAAGGACTCGGACAAATGATGAACCATCAGAGGAAAACAAAGCTTGACGGACGCGCACGCACGCACGCACGCACGCACGCACGCACGCACGCACGCACGCACGCACGCACGCACGCACGCACGCACGCACGCACGCACGCACGCACGCACGCACGCACGCACGCACGCACGCACGCACGCACGCACGCACGCACGCAACGCACGCCACGCACGCACGCACACGCACGCACGCACGCACGCACGCACACGCACGCACGCACGCAACAGCACACACACACACACACACACACACACACACACACACACACACACACACACACACACACACACACACACACACACACACACACACACACACACACACACACACACACACACACACACACACACACACACACACACACACACACACACACACACACACTACACCGTGTGGTCTCAAATCAGTCTTTACCACTACAGGACACCATTAGCTGTCAGGCTGGGACTTTGTGATACACTGAGCCAAACATCCTGTTATATTGTCATGCTTGCTTTGTGTTGGCTATTTCATTAGAACCAGATTGTGGTAAGAAGAAGTAAAAGTAGTGCATGAGCAGAGGGCAAGGGGGAAGTCAGTTTAATATATCATATTTATTTGGCATTCAGCACCATAATCTCTTCAATTTTTGCAGTCATCGTGTGAAAAACTAAATCAAATACATATTATTAGCCGTAACATTAATATAACTACTAAATGAAATCTCTGGTGCTGGCCCTGACAAAACAGAACGACTACATAATCTTTCAAGTGCCGGTTGTAACATCACATAACTACATAACTGTAGCAAAGGAGGAGTGACTTTTCTGGGCTCCTCTCCACACACAAGGACGCAGGATGAGGACGTTAAAGACGGTTTATTGTAAGGTTTGTGGCCAACGAGGCATGGCCTGTTGCTCCATGTTGCCATGTAGGACATCTCTCCCTGAGTGTGTGTGATGATGGCTGGTTTAAAGGGTTTTAAGATATCACCACCAGGTGTGAGTCTGATCAGCCATTACAAGCCGTACAGAAATCTGCCCTTTCCTGTGTATTAGTGACATCACAATGTTGGAGTTTCCATCTGGTCCTAGATGTATGCTGGCTAGACCAGTCAACCAGCCTACCCAGTGGACTGTAGTAAATGTTGCTTATCTATCAAGTCTACATCTATGCATCTATCACTGTGCAACAGGTGTGTAGACTCCCAAAGCCCTAGAATCTAAGCAGATGTGGACAGGTGAGGCTGATTATACCATATGCCATCATCCACACACTCCCACAAAACCATATCAGGGGCCGATCATGACATAACTTGACAACATAACGTGTCCGTCCGGTGCCGGTCATAACATTACATAACTACATTTTAAAGAGAAATAATAAAAAGGGCTTATTTTGAACCAGGAACATCCAGTCACTACAAGATGGCAAGATGTTGGAAACTATCTACAGTGAAATTAACCCAAAGTATCCAATAACCAATGCTATAGTCCCACATAACCCATTGGCTAGGGGGGGGGGGGGGGGGGGTGCTGTGTATTGTCGGTCTGGTCAGCTGGGGTCTCTCCTACTAATTCGAAGAAACAATTTCCATTCTCTTACTTAATGGGAGCTTTGTGCATCGGTAAGCAGTCCCCAGAGCAGCGAGAACAGAAGGCAACGACCAGAAATACATTATTTTTTTATGAAACCATTTGGCACAAAGCGAAATCAAAAACACGGGATAGAACCGCATATCCCTCACCCAGGTGTTCTGTCCCCCTTTCTCCCCCCCACAGAATAGACATCGATGTCCCTTCTTCACACATCCCTCTCTCTTTCTGTTCCCTTTCCGCACATGCGTAGCGCATCGAGTTGCAGGCGTTCTCCGTGTTGTGATGAGGAACATGGTTACATTACTCACACGCTGTTAGCAAACAACCGTGGCACACACAAATAGCATGTGTGGGAGGCGATGCTTGATTACTAAATTAATAATAATATGCTCTGGCACATCCTCTCCAAAATCCCTTTACGTAGTTTATAATCCTTAAAATTAGCCAATCAGACAATACCAGAGTCAGTGCTTTTCTGTCGATTATTCTACTTTATAAATTGCTTCTGCATCTCATTAGTTGAATGTGAAGCTTTGCATGCATTGTTTAATGGGAAAAATGCAGACGTTGCAGTACTCACTGACTGACTTACTGCCTTGCATTTAATCAGACGCTTTAAACAATTAACGATATTCATATTAACCAAATTTAAAAATGCAAGATTTGTCCTGTTTGTGTCATGAGCTAAATTGTGTGTGTGTGTGTGTGTGTGTGTGTGTGTGTGTGTGTGTGTGTGTGTGTGTGTGTGTGTGTGTGTGTGTGTGTGTGTGTGTGTGTGTGTGTGTGTGTGTGTTATTTTGTATTTGATAGACAGCCATCTGCACCAACAGATGCAGCAGAGACATGCTTCACGACTTCACACATTCTTGACCACGTTTGGGATTCAAGTCTTGAAATCGAAGATGAATTATTGTGTGTGTGTGGTGATGGATGTCCCTCTGACAGTTGCCATAGTGATGTCATCAACTTCTCCCTCTCCTCCTTTGCCCTGCATTAATATAGTTTCCTTTCAGTTGGTTGGGAGGGAATGGAGAGATTAGTTATTCTCCGTATGTTGGTTGTACAATTTATCAGGAACTCACTTAGATTTTGCACGTCCGGAACTCATCGTAATTGAGACTTAGTAGAATTTACACAAGAATTATTCTCAAATGTATTCATTGGTTTTGCATTAAAATGATAAAATGTATAAAACATATTGACTTAATTCGTTTCCCACTCAATCGAAAGACTTAGTGTTGTACAACTGTATGATTTTGTCACGATAATATATATCATAATAAGAGCCGTGTTTACTCACAATAATACTGGTCCTCAAGTTAGACGTCACATTAGTCCACCTTTTCTCCTTTAATATAACTTAATGTGAGAACAGGGAAGTCAAATCAACCTCCACCCGGCCGTGAACTTCACCGTTCACTGAGTGCTGCTCCACCGGGTCGCTCTGCACAGTGACCGGGACAATGAGTGGAGGATTAAAGAAAGCTTTTAGAGGAGAAAACAAAAAGCAATGTCCCAGACACACACGCACAGGAACATCAACACACACACAGGACAAATAAACACACATACACACAGGAACATAAACACAGTACACACACAGTACATACACACAGTACACACACACACAGGGACATCAACACACAGCAGAAACATAAACACACATTACACATCAGGCAACATAAACACAGTACACACACAGTACATACACACAGTACACACACACACAGGGACATCAACACACACAGGAACATAAACACACATACACACAGGAATATAAACACAGTACACACACAGTACATACACACAGTACACACACACACACACACACACACACACACACACAGGGACATCAACACACACAGGAACATAAACACACATACACACAGGAACATAAACACAGTACACACACAGTACACACACACAGTACACACACACACAGGGACATAAACACACAGGAACATAAACACACATACACACAGGAACATAAACACAGTACACACACAGTACATACACACAGTACACACACAGGGACATAAACACACACAGGAACATAAACACACCACAAACACACACAACCATACCACACACAACACACACACCCACACACACATACACACACTACACCACACACACACCACACACACACAGCACACAGACTACACTGCCCTTTGCCTGTTCTGATCTGTTCTCTAACACAACCAGTTTTAAAGAAATGAGCAGACAGTTTCTTTATCAGTATTACATTTCCAATCATCTGTATTGCAAACACTGCTTTAATCTACAGCGTTTTCATAAGTAGCTCAATAACTCGCGGTTCTGACATTCAACTTCTCTACCTAACCAGCATCCTCCCTTATTTACCACCACACCATTACTGCACGACGCTTGACAGCCAACGTTATACACCGGCCATTGATGTGTTAGGAGAGAAAATAAATCGATTCACAGCCCATTAGTTAAAGCCTGCCTCTACCATAACCACACTTATTCCAGCCTGTGTTGTCAAATGTTCCCTCTCTTCTAATCTAGCCTGAAAGGATTATGATATTAATTATTCATGTTTGAAACCAGGGATATTAATACAGGGGCTCCGCATGGGTTTGAACCAGGGAGCTGAAGGGTGTTTCCTTGGGCCGGTGCTGGCCTTCTCCCAGGGAGGCTGACTGAATGTCAGCCTTGTCCTGCGGTGTCTGCTCCATACTTTTGTCCATTGAGTCATTTAGGGGACTCTATCATCCCAAGTCATTTTTAGGGACATTCAGAGACGGCTCCAACAGCTGTGGTTATTGGCGTCGTGCTCTAGGCTGCCTACAAGGGAGAATGCGGCCATGGGGGATTGAACCCAGTACCTCTTGGTTGGGAGTCAAAAAAACCAACCACAAACCCTATCCAGAGGGGAGGCGATGACCTCCTCACTCATCTCACTTTGCTAGATCCTCCCTCCATCCCACTTTTCTATTTCCTCCCCTGTGTCTTCCCTCCCCTCTCCTTCGGCCACCACACGTGATTCTTTCTCTTCCCCTTTGAGGATTTTCCCCTGCAGCCCGGGGCTTTGGAGCCAGTGAAGCCATCAAAAGTCAATCAGTCCATCCAAACCATAACCTCCCCACAGGGGGGGGGGGGGGGCCCAAACACGCCAACACCGTCACTCCCTCAGAGAGTATCCGCAAACACAACATACCCCCAATCAAAGCCATCTAAATGCAAGGAAATATTACTCCACCGAAACGAATATCCGAGGGGGATGAGGCCGGGCGCCTGAAGGAATGCATGACTCCACACTCAAGAAATCGTACTTCGTGCTTGGGGAGGATTTTCTCGCGCCGACCCGAGCTCTGTGGTAGATAAACAGCGGCGAGGAGGAGGTTATCTGCACAAGAGGCAGGAGGACCAACCCCCGAGCCAGGAGCACAGCACACGGGTGGGGAGGGGTAAAGACTCAGATCGAGGTTAACACGCCATCCTCTCTGCTTTTGCCGTAATGGATATATTCACCGACGACAAGTTGTTAGCACTCATCAGTTTTCAATTTGTTTTCAATTTGATTCAATTTTTCTTCGATTAGTTTCATTTTTTTTTTTTTAATCGAGGATAGATTTCGGTTTGTCTGTCTCAGGCATTGTACCCTAGAGAGCAAAGAGAATTACACTACAGGGGAAGGAAGTGAGGACTCAGTGTTCTGTTATTAGAGTCACTCAACGGAACAAGTCATTTCTGTCAAGCTTAGGAGAAGCCTGATGCATGTTATGTTTGCGGTAACTGCAGCTGTCCAATACCGGAGTAGCAATCACCTCTCTTTGCCTGACATCTCACAAATGACTCGCTAGATGACTGCCATCCCTCTGCCTCAGTGGGATGGATACTTGGTAATAGTCTCTCTGATAATATACCTCATAGTATGATGGAGAATTCTGTAGGATTGCAACAATTTAGAGGTATTAGAATTGCTTACAAAGCAGCGACTTCTATCAAATTTATCAATGCAAATTTGTCCAATTCCTGCTAACACACACAAAGAAAGTACGGTAAAGTGGATAATGACATGACGAGTTATATTGTGATATATTCATGCTAAGTAGCGGTAATTACATCACATTGGGTTTTAAGTCAAATCTCGACACTGTGCTGTAAAAAGGTGTGCCAGAAATATACAAAAAATAACCATGCAACGTGATGATTTGCTGAACTATTAAATCTCAAAACACACTTAGTGGGAACAATCCATTAGCTGGTACAGAATCTCTCAAGCGTTTTGGCTTCTTCAACTTTGCTACCAGAACCATAATTGTTCCCCCGTACATACAGTACGAGTACATTAACGACATAATACTACATAATGCATAAGGTATAGCAGAAACATGATAAATAGGTTCAGAAGGGGTTCCCACCAACGCAGTAGTGTGTTTGTAATGAGAGGCTGCACACTCTCTGGCCTCTCTCCAACACATGGTTGCTGCTGCCGCCTGCAGTATTGACCACCTGCTGTGTTTTTGTGCTCACGTGTGTGTGTGTCTGACCGTGTGTGTGTCTGTATCCGTTTGTGTGTGCCACGTTATCATTCTTACAGGGCGTTATCATTCTTCGTGTTTATTGTTATAACAGCCACCGCATCAAATAAATAAGGAAAGAGGTTTGAGACAGAGAGAGAGAGAGAGAGAGAGAGAGAGAGAGAGAGAGAGAGAGAGAGAGAGAGAGAGAGAGAGAGAGAGAGAGAGAGAGAGAGAGAGAGAGAAGCATGTCTTTCGTTGGTAAACTACAAGCAAAATGCAAAGTAGCGTTATATATTCATGCACATAAGTAACAGGAGGAAACCGTAAAATAAGAAAAAACTCATTCTAAAGGGCAAAAAATATGAATTACTTATGTTTTCCACAATGGAGAGCCAAGACCAAGAGAGAGCGCGAGAGAGAGAAAGGGAGAGAGGGGGAAAGAGGTGGGAAAAACTAAATAACAACACTGCCGACCATACTTTTAAACTGCTGTGTGGATATTACCGCAGCTATAGTTGAAGTGATGCGAGGCGCTTGAGCGTATGTCGAGAAAACCCTCCTTGGGCGACGTAGCATCCTGCCCTCTGTATCTCATCCTCCCTGTGTTGAAAGCGATGTGTTTCTCCTGGGGGTGGCGCGCCTGGTCTTTGACCTTGACCTGTTGTGTCTGCTTCTTCCTGCCTTTGTTCCGTTCCCACTCCGCTCCCCTGGAGGTGGTGGGAGGAGGTGCTGGGACCCTCGCTGGATCTGTGGACCCCTGCTGGGTGCTACACAGGAGCTCTTTGATCCAGGACGTACACGGGGGGCTCCAGGGTGGAGGAAGTCTGGGTGACCCCCCTGGAATGTCTGTGTGTGTGTGTGTGCGTGTGCATTTGCGTGTGTGTGTGTGCACGTTTATTTATACAGCTCCATTCCAACAAGGCCATTCGTAGGCAGGAACCACATTTAAAAACATTTTAAGGATAACAATTAAGAGACAAAAGAGCAATCATTTCAAAGAGAAATGACGATTAAAAAAACACGGTAACACAGTTCAGCAGAGAACATCTTAATGAGGAGAGGACGACATTGGGAAAGAATGGGAAGAAAAGAGAAAGAGAGAAGGGTAACTTAACGTTATCTTTGTCTTTTTTCCGCCGTTTACAAAAACACCTTCAAGGTACCGACAGATGGAACCAATGGCAGCCATCGCCAAACGTTTGGTAAACAACAAAGATGGCCGCCGGATCCCCAAACCAGCGGTAAGATGATGTATCTACGGAGGATCAATAGCCAAGGTTGTCTCTGCACAGGGATGCCAGGGGGATGGGGGTTAAAGGGGGATAATTTGCAACCACAAAGCTGCAGATTTTAAATCTTCTGACGCTTATCTTGTAGGAATGAGCCTAATTAATACATGGACACGTTAACAGCCTGGGGCCAGGGAACACGGCGTTCAAGGCAGTTACTTGATATGACGTCCAATTAGGAGGAAGAGCAGGAATGTGCTTTGATGTTTCTGGATTTTGATTGGATTGTGTAAAAGGAAAAACCATGACAAGTCCGTTTGAGGCTGCATATGAATCAAAGTGGGGAAACACATTTGGATATAATGGGCTTTTTAATGATGTTTTTTAAAATAAGAAACATGTGATATTCATACTTTTATATTCATTTTATATTTTAAATGTAATACTTTATGTTTACTATATGTTTTAATAGCTTCATATGGCAATGAAAATAGGTGGTAACACTGGTCAATGCAATAGTAAGTATTATAGCATTAGCCTAGGAGGTTAGGGTTGGGTTAATGGGTTAGGGTTAACCCTAACCCTATTAAATTATCTTTACATTAATAATAGTTCAAATGAACACGATTAATAAACATGAACAGCATGCCTGTAGCCAGCGGCTATGATGTCACCAAGGTCAGCCGTGAAGAAGCTCTCAGAGATGATTGCATCCCCCCCCCACCCCTCGCCCTAACCCAACGGCCTCTATGGAAGTCAAAGCTGTAACCACGTGTTCACAAGATATAGAATATTAATCTAATACTAGTATTACCACTGTAATACTATGCCATATTTAGCCTTCTCTGTTCCTCTGTTCGTTCTCAAGCGGTGAAAGTTGTTACAAATTCCGAACCATGTAATCATTCCGACAAATCACCCTCAAAGTCAGTTGAACGTTTCCAAGCCTTTCTATTGCAGATGGCTGAGATGATATTGCGTCACTTTTGTTTTTATTTAGCAAGCTGGGAACCTTTGTTATGTTATAAATAATGGCAATTTATGAATGAGTAGATGGACGATTTTCCAAAGATATCTGGAGACAAACAGAAGTAAACAATAAGGACTCTTGGGAAATTAAGATGTTTTTTTTCTTGTATTTGCATATTTATGAAGCTTATCCTTAAAAGTTGCTCTATGAATCGTGGCTTCAAAGCCGAGGCTGTTGTATGCAACAGTCCATCACCCGACTGCACTGTTAACCACACGCGTCTACGCACGCATGATGAGGTTGATTTGTTGTAGTCTATGCAGTGAACATCCAATGACTCAACTCCATCACGGGCGTGATTCGAATCCTTCAATGGGAGCACTTGTGTTGCTGCCCCCGACAGGATTTTTTTTACGATGGTATTCATAACATTATCAGGCGTTCCATCGCCGCCCGCTGCTAATGAAAGTAGCTTTGAGTTACACAGCATGGCGGTGCCTTCTGGCCCCTCAGCAGGGTACAGCTGTCAGCCCCCTTGAGGGCACCCCTGAGGGCCCTTAATCATTCCCAGCAGGGGTCCTGCCTGTTTTTATCACCCCAGCCCTCCGCCAGAGACACATTACAATCCGGGATACAACTTGACGACGACTTTTGATTTGATTTGATTTCATATGCTTGTTGATCCCATGGGGGAAAAAAAAAATCCTCTGCATTCAACCCACCCTAGCTAACAGCTAGGAGCTATCCGCTAGGAGCTGAGAGATCGGAGCTAGGTAGGAGAAGTGGGCTGCCACGGGGGGGGGGGCAACGGGAACCGACTCCGGCTTGGTTATGGTTCAAGGCAAGGAGTGTTGCGACTCCGCATGGTTATGGTCAAGGCAGGAGTGTTGACTTGCATGTTCTCCGCATGAACGTAGAGAGATCATACTTTTTTTCTTTATTTCAATGATTATTAGTGTGTGTGTGTGTGTGTGTGTGTGTGTGTGTGTGTGTGTGTGTGTGTGTGTGTGTGTGTGTGTGTGTGTGTGTGTGTGGTGTGTTGTGTGTGTATGTGTGTGTGTGTGTGTGTCTGCCAGTAGCTGTGATCCTGTGTGTCTATGTCTCTGTGACTGGTCGGGCTAAAAAATAAAAAGGATGCAACTCACACACTCCTTTCATACTCAACACCATCTCCCACCTCCTCTCTCCATTTCTCCACCCTCCGTTGAGCAGAGTGGAACGATAAACAGATAAAGTTATGAATGAAAGTTTACAAAAAAAGATAGACCGTTGGGTAAGAAGCTAGTAGATTGGATTACGTAAAGCAAGTCGGGATGGGGTGGAAAGTATAGACACCGCACACCGCACACCCACACACCCACACACACACACACACACACACACACACACACACACACACACACACACACACACACACAGAACAACATATGAGTAAGTAGGGGAAGAGGAGCAGGTGACAGATAACCACAGGGCCGGATCATACACACGGCAGCCATTTTCTTCTTCTCCGTAGAGATGTGCCGTCGGCTTAAGGCAGCTCGGAATGAGACGAGGGGACCGAGGGAAAGGTTCGAGCTAGAGAAAGTAACACTGATTTTGTCTTTCAGGAGGGTGGAAACCCACCTAAATCCCAGGTCATTATCACTATTCACTATTCAGCTTCTGGCACACCTGCTCAACCCAGATAGGAGAGTCCCCATCTCAGCGATCCGGGGCCAGGGTGGATAATGACGCCGTAGCGGCAGACGTCAGGGAGATTAGGGTATGGGTAGGAGTGAGTGCGGAGAGGAAGTAAACTCATACAGTGTGGCGGAGCACGGGAAGCCACAAAAGGTGTCAGCTAGGCACAGCTTAGCTACTTCTTGCTGAATGAAGCCCAAGGGAGTTCTATACATTTTTTTTTTTCCTAGAAGGTTCTAGAAGGTTTATAAGGGAGGCAGGGCTAGAACATTTGTATTTAATTAGACATTAGGAACGCTGAGATGGCGTTATGTTATTTTGCACATTTCAACTTAGCAGGCGTGCAGGTGGGACCACTGGCAAGAGGCAAACCATTAGAATTCCCCTGGGGAAAACTCACAAACACACACACGCGCACTTCTCTTTTTGTCTTAAAAGAGAGGATAAATGAAATTTATCTTTCTCCATCCTCATTGGCTGAGAGGAACACGAGGAGGAAGAAGAACAAGGAGAAGAATAAAGGATTTTCAGAGGTAGGGCAGTGGGGATGAATGACGCGAAGCAAAGTCTGGGCCCGAGAGAGAGAGAGAGAGAGAGAGAGAGAGAGAGAGAGAGAGAGAGAGAGAGAGAGAGAGAGAGAGAGAGAGAGAGAGAGAGAGAGAGAGAGAGAGAGAGAGAGAGAGAGAGAGAAGAGAGAGAGAGAGAGAGAGAGAGAGAGAGAGAGAGAGAGAGAGAGAGACCTTCAATGCAAGTTTATTTATATAGCTCCCTTCAAACACAAGGCCATTCGTAGGCAGGAAACACATTTTAAAAACATTTGAAGGATAACAATTAAACGACAAAGAGAGACTTTTCTGTCTGTTCACAATGATTTAATTGTTGCACATATCCTCCACCATCCTTTAAATACATTGTATGTACAGTGTATCTTGACTTAATCAATTTCTAGAAGATATTTTATAGTGGACTTTTTTTGGGCTGAAAACCTACAACTGAAGCGGTAGAATTCCACCTTTTCTCCTGTTTCGATCTACCAAATAGAAACATGCTTTGGAGTCTCATTGAATATTATTCACATTTAATTTATTCGTGTCCACCTCGAATATAGTTTTAAATGGATGGATACAATGTTCTCACTCTGCTTATATAGAACACCCACACCTGTAAATGTGCAGCCCTCTTATGGACAAATTTCCTTCCACTAGATGTTGAGCCGCACTTCTCCCCTAAACCCGCTATTAGGATCCAATTAGAGGATATCCACCTCATGGTAATGAGTGAGATCAAACATGACTAAAAAAAGCGATTTTAAAAGGAGGCAATTATGCCAAGCGAACTACGCACGGCCAGCTGAAAGCCTCAAACGTTTGAAAGGCGGCCATGCTCTGGTTTAATGGTCCCACTTGCTCAACAATAGGCCCCTCTGGGCCCTGATTTCATATTTGAGAGCCATGCCCTCAGGTAACAATAGACTTTGTCTTTAAGTAACAATTGCAGATTAACATTTGACGACACAATCACATTATGCTCGATATATTATTGACCATTCTAACTAATTATGTATGACCTTGTATGAGCTATATATATATATATATATATATGTATATATATTATATGACCATTCTAACTAATTATGTATGACCTTGTATGAGCTATATATATATATATATATATACTTTAATGAGAAAGTCAAATAAGAAAAATCAAACACTCAAAATTGAATAGATTTGCTAATGAATGGTAATGGTAACTAGAAAATGCATTTCTTGCGGAAAATGCGGTCAGTGCTGTAGTGCAAAGTGAGGTTGAAAATATTTTTTAATAAAGCCACATAGATTAAGTCAGTGGTTCCCAAACTTTTTCTGCAGGGCCCCCCTTTTGTAGATTAAAAAAAATGTCCCCGTCCCCCCCACACACACACACACACACACACACAAACACACTCTCAGACACATCCTTTGCGTGCATACTCATATATCATTTATTTAGTAACATTGTCTGTAATTAAGACAGAACTACAACTTCAGTGTGTGACATGTTATTGAAAAATTGAAATGGAACAAGGAACAAGCATTAAAGGTCACACTGCAGTTGTGCACACTGCAACAGCTTTCCTCAAAATTGCCTTTGTACAAAACTGGCAAGTTTAAGAACTCCCTGAAAACAAACAAAAACATGAACATTTTCTTTGCAAGAATTACACTCCTTTTCAGTGTATTTTCTTTTCAGTGACTGGTGTGGGCTTGCTTTTTTCTGCAGATCTTCTCAAATCGGGGCTGCAGCTGTGACACTGCCACTCTAATCTCATTTTCAATGTCCAGCTTGGACCTGTATTTTGTCTTAATCGAGGCAACTGCAGAAAAACCTATCTCACACAAGTAAGATGTGGCAAAAGGAAGGAGTGTGGCCAGAGCTCTCCTGCCTAGCAGTGGGGTAGTCCTTTTCCACTCCAATCCAAAACGCAGCCAATGTCTTGGACTTAAACTGCAGCCTCATTGCAGATGTAACGTCAATGAACTGTTCCTCTAGTGCTAAAGTCAGCAGCTGGTGTTGCACTGAAGGGGTCTCTGATCCAGTCATATTTTGCAGGATCCTGCACTGGGAAATACCTCTTGAAATGCTTTTGTAGGGCAGACATATGAGTTTTAATACATGGGATCAATGTCTTTTGAAGCTTGTTGACTTCGATGATTGATTCCAGGTTCTTAAATGACTCTATATTCCCCTTTTTCACCCGCTGCTCCCACATCTCTCGTTTTCTTGTGAATGATGTGATTTTAATCTGCACGTTGTGGAAGGCATGTGCTGCTGCCCTGCATCTGCAGATTTAGTTCATTGAGTTTCTGAAACATGTCACTGAGGTATGCGAGTTTCATGAGGAAGTTGTTGTTGTTAAACCTGTGGGCAAGTTCATTACCATCTTCCTCCAAGAAGATTCTGATCTCATCCCACAGTTCAAACACCCTGGATAAAACCTTCCCACGTGACAGCCATCGGGACTCGCTGTGAAACAAAACAGCTGTGTAGGCGGATCCCATTACCTCGCACAGCGCGGAAAAAATCCGGGATTTGGCGGGTCTTGTTTTAATGTAGTTTACAGTGGCAATGATGTCTGTCATTACATCATTCAGCTTGGGACTCAATTGTTTGGACGCTAGCGCCTCTCGGCGTATCATACAGTGTGTCCACTGCACAGTGGGGGAGACGCGCTTGACTAGAGCTTGCATCCCTCCTCGTTTCCCTGCCATTGCCTGAGCCCCATCTGTGCAGATCCCCACACAGTCCTCCCATTTCAGATCAGCATCTATCAAGTAAGTGTCAATGATTTTGAACAACTCGTCTGCAGTTGCTCTGGTAGTTACACGTTTGTAGAAAAGCAAATCCCTCCTTCAAATCTTCGCCATCAATGAATCTGACGTATGCTATTAATAAACAGTCTTTGTTACTGTCAGTAGCTTCATCCATCTGCAGAGTCGTCCTCCCAATGGTACTCCCATGTTAAAAAAACTCGTATGTTAAAAAAAGATAGTATTTTAAAAGTAGAATATCTTAAAAAGTATAAAATATTTAAAAAAATATGAAAAGAATTGCCCGATTCCAAGTTATTCTGAACATTTAAAAATTTAAATGGAGTCTAGGTGGAAAATTTGAGGAAGGAGATAGGTCCCAAAGTTTGTATAGAATAATAAAGAGGAAAGAAATTTAGAATAAAACTTATGAAGAACAATAGTTGAGCATTGCACTCAACTAATAACCAAGCTCTTGGCAAGAAATACAGTTCATTAATAATAATACTGAATACAATTGATATCGAATGTGTACATGAATTGGATTATAATTGCTGGCCCATTGAGGATAAACAGGTACATGGTTAAACATGCGACTTCATGCAATTATAAACATTTGACTAAAATGTTGTGTGCTCGAGGGATGGGTGTATGTATCACAGATAAGTGATAATAACTGTTTTGCTGATGATGGTTTGGAAAAGTTCAACCGTTCCCGGAAAGACACAGATCAGTGTGTTTTGAGTGTGCTGGCACAGTTTCCCCAAAAAGCTTCCAGCAGTGGTGCAGTGCCACTAAATGTAGCAAGAAAGTTTTAATACATTTTACTAAATAATAGAAAGCTGCATATTGGCTTTTTGGTAGAACATAAGCAACAGTATTATGAGGCCCAGACAAATTGCTGACTGAAAAAAACTGTTTTAGCTGACATCAATGCAAACATAAAGTGTTGTGTTATATTGTTATAGCATTGCTGTCGGAATGCACCGGAGACCTACCGGAATCACTGATTACACTTGAACCTCTCTGCACTTGCACACATCAGCACCGGGTACACACACATCAGCCACGTGCACACACACATCAGCCACGTGCACACACTTCAGCACTGTTTGCAGGTGCACATCAGCACCGTGCACACACACATCAGCAATTGTTTGCACGTGCACCTCAGCAACGTGCACATACACATTGGGCAACTGTTGCACGTGCACCTTAGCCACTTGCACACGCGCATCAGCAACGTGCACATCAGCACCGTGCACATACCTCAGCCACATGCACACGTATCAGCAGTGGAGGTCTTAGCGTAGAGGTACAGGCCGCGGCCGCTTGGGAGCCCCAAACGGTGGAAAGTATTTGACAACGCTGGCAAAGATGACACTTGTTTACTGCTACTGTTGGGGATACAGGCAGGAACAACAACGTCCACTCCAAAGACAGCAGCAGCAGCAGCGAGCTGTGAAGTGGTGCTAGGTGAAGACCTGTGAGAAGACGTCAATAAGTAGGACTGTGTCAGAACCGTGTGATTTGGAGAGCGTCTCTCTCTCTCTCTCTCTCTCTCTCTCTCTCTCTCTCTCTCTCTCTCTCTCTCTCTCTCTCTCTCTCTCTCTCTCTCTCTCTCTTCTCTCTCTCTCTCTCTCTCTCTCTCTCTCTCTCTCTCTCTCTCTCTCTCTCTCTCTCTTTTTATTTGCTGTACATCACAAACAGTCAGTATATCGGCAAGCTGTTATAGTGAGATGTTTGTGATGTTTTGCTAAATATACGACTGTTTGTGGGGGTTTACCCTAACTACTTGTCTTGCTGGTTGTATTGAAATTGATTTGATCTTAAAAAGAAAAGACATTTTGGCAAAGACAGGTGTTATCTGAAACCTTATCCTCTTTTTGGGGTTTCATCGTGACAAATTAAGCTTGTGTGTAGTGCTAACACTTTGTTTGTTCTCTGTTTTTCCATCTTTATTTTGGAGTAAAGAAGTGAATGCAGGGTTCAGAGGGGACTGCAAATTGGAACCTCACACATACAAAACAATAATTAATCTTGGCAATTTTTATTTGCTGTACATCACAAACAGTCAAGTATATGGCTGCTTGTGATGTTTTGCTAAATATACGACTGTTTGTGGGGGTTTACCCTAACTACTTGTCTTGCTGGTTGTATTGAAATTGATTTGATCTTAAAAAGAAAAGACATTTTGGCAAAGACAGGTGTTATCTGAAACCTTATCCTCTTTTGGGTTTCATCGTGACAATTAAGCTTGTGTAGTGCTACACTTTGTTGTTCTCTGTTTTCCATCTTTATTTTGGAGTAAAGAAGTGAATGCAGGGTTCAGAGGGGATGATTTCTTTTTTCATCTCCGACCTTTACTTATGCATAAATTGGCTTTACCTGCCTATCCAACATTCAGTCGCTCTGTTCTCTTTTAAAGATCGGATGAATTGGGCCCCATAAATATCTTCGCCTTGGGCCCCCAATTTGCTAAATCCGCCACTGCCTGCACACACAAACATCAGCAACGTGTGCACACACACTTCAGCACTGTTTGCATGCGCACATCAGCCACATGCACACACATCAGCGCTGTGCACACACACATCAGTCCTGGGCACAGACAGATCCGCCACGTGCACACACATCAGCCACGTGCACACTCTTCAGCATTGTTTGCATGCACCGTGAATCTGCACCGTGCACACACACACATCAGTGACGTGCACACGTACATCAGCAACGCACACACACATTAGCCCTGTGTACGGGCACATCAACATAGGGCACCTCACCCACAACTCAGCACCTCTGCTGGAAATACATCTTAGAGGAGATAGATGTTTACAGATTTGACAGATTTAGACTTCAGCGACATTAAGAGTCAGAGCAGTATCGGTTAATTTGATGTTGACTCCAATTTATGTATAAATATATAATATTATATACAATATATAAATATACACAATAATTGGACATTTTGAAAAAATACTTCGCATTTTAAGCAGCATTTTCCATTTGCTAAACTGTGAAAACTGTACAAGCAGGCCTTTTTTATTAGCTGGGGAACAAATTTGAGTTGATCTGTACAAAATATAACCATCCGCTTCAAATTCTGATTACTTAGAAATCTTATGTATGGTTGACATTCTTGAAAAATAATATGTTCAATAAACGTCAAGTATGTTGTAATCCCCATGGGGCTTAAAATGGATGTTAAATGGATAGATGTAAATCCAAATCTACTCCCTAAATTAATATGCAAGAATCTATGAATATGCTAATGCCCCAGAAGCTATTATATCTTTCCGCAAAGCCCATTGACCAATGTTTCAACTTTCCAAAACAGTCTGGGGTAAATTTGTCACTACAAACACAATATATATTCGTGACTAGAGCAGACAGTCACTCTTTGAAAAGAAAGAAATTGGTTTGTGGTAACTGCTGTGAAGGCAACGAAAAAGACAGCTTTTACCAAAACATTTTGATATTGTTCTAAGGCTCATTTCACCACGGATCAACAAACAATATTATTGTTCATCAATCTATACTGCAATAAAGTAAAACACTGAAATGTTCTATTTCCCATCATAAGCAGCATATTATTTGTCTCAAACCTCCTCAGCCTTGCACATTGTAACCTAGCTTAGATGCAAAACATTGTTCCCTGGTCAATATCTTAGAAATAATCTGATTTGGCCGTGGACAGAATTGCATTTCGTGGTGGTAAATCCTTATGTTATGTCTGCCTATTACTTCCACAGAAGAAACCTTGCATATATCTGAGCTGTTTTGAAACCAACATGTTTTTATCCTCCAGAGATCCAATCTAATCAAATCTAAGGCCTTCTGGCTACAGAGGCGGAACGTTCATCAGAAAATATTTAAAGTGTGGAATGGATCCTGTGTGATTGGAGTAACTGCATTGGACTTACCCTCTCTTACATCCCGTTTGGTGTCCCTGCTTTGGTGATGATATCCCTTGATCAATATCTTCACATTTCGCTGTGGCGAAAGCCATTGCAGTCAGCTGTTGTCAACTTTGGTTGGTTTTTGTATGTTGGATGTTGAGGACACTGACAAGAGGACTCAATGTCACATCTCAGGGGTAGAATCGAGCTACATGCTTTCACTTGAAAAAAAGGTTTGGTGAACGGATCAGTCAGGAGATCAAGCAGAGAGATATGGCAAGGAGGAGACAAAGGCGTAGGGATCCACCATCAGGAACACTAAACTCAAAATTGCACGCATGACACAGGGTACAGAGACAAACGCACAGGGGGAAGGAAAAAGACAGAATAAATACATGGGGAAGGGCAGGATAATGCCCTTCCTCATGTACGATTCAGGGCCAAGGGGGACAATCACAGAGGCGGGAAACACACAAGGGCAGGAAGCGATGTGTCTAAGGAGCAGGGAAAGAGGTGACCGTCTTCCGATGTCCAAGACGATTTTTAGTGATGATTGATTCATGAGCATTCCATATTGTGATCATTTAAATAAATAAGGCAACTTTCGACATACATTTGAGTATATCCTGTCTGGCAGTGTAGAAATCCTCTTATACACTATTGTATGCAAGATTACATTATGGAATTGACTGTTATAATGATTATTATGGGAGTGGGGTTTGGATGACCGTTCTGCGTACCGCCGATGCTGCCTCTACAAAACTTTTTCCTGTACATTTCATCTCACAACTTATTTATCTGATATGAATAAGGGTTTGCATGTTTTTATCTAGCGCGGTTGGGTGCTGGCGTCCTTTCAACTCGAGTGGTTTATGCCTGAGGTGATTCTGCGCGCCTGATACCTCGTCTAATCCGCAAGTGCATTCATCAAATGTAAATGCAGAATGGGAGCTGTTTTGGATTTTGGTGTTATAAATTCTAACATGGTTGACATGGAAATTAAAAAAAGAAAGCTAGTTCTGTTGTGAGACTTACTTTTACTTACTAACAAACCCAAATGTCCCTGATGTGGTTTTTTTAAGTTGATTTTGTGCAAAAAGGGCAAAGCAGAAGGTACATTTCCTAATATATATATATATATCTCAGCAAACATATCTTAGAATGGTTTATTCTGCACTTTAAAAAAATATTCTGTTGAATTAATTTGAGAATATTCTATTTATTGGACAACGTTTGCAGCAGTGCTTTATATTTCTATGTTTTTTAATTGTTTCTTTAAAAAATCTATGCAAAAATGTATAAAGAATTGTCTTATAAGGAACTGCCTGCTAATTGACCACATTTTTCACCAAAATAAAACTGTATCGTGTATCGTTTATTCCATCCACTCTGCCCTTGTGTTGGAAAGAGATATACTTAATTGATGAGGTAATTGAGGATGCAATCTTTATTTGGCCAACACTTGGTCTGTCTTTAATGTTGAAGCATTACTTTATTATGCCAGACGGTTGATGCCTAAAGTAGGCCCTCAAGTCTTGAAAAAGCTTAGGGTAGGTTTCATTATTGGATCATCTCAAGATTATGAATCATTGCTTCAGGATGGAAGTGTATATATATATTCACTCATGATCGATAGTGACCGTAGTGACAAATCTACTAAGTAGAAATTCTGAAAAGCAGATTCTATTATTTAAATGATCAAGTTTTTTAAAACCAGAACATTGATAGCCCAGGCCAGACTCCAAGTTCGGCACAAAGGATTACCACGGCTATAATTATTCATTGTCCGGAGTGATGCCACTTAGGCCAACAGCTGGAGCAGCAGGAAGGAGCGGGCGCCATGGCGACGGGTCCCCGCCCACTGCCACCTGGGGAGACAAGTAGGAGGCCGGTCTACCTTTCATCCCCCGGGCTGGCGGACGAAAGCCGCTGTCAGGCCGCATCTATCAGCCATAAAAGGTGCTCTCTACATCAGACGACCTTCAGCAAACCTTATTTACACTATAAGGTTCCCCTTGCCATTTATCCTTGCTTGTTGTCCCTCCTTGGAGAGTTAAACTGGCTTAAAGCATCACCGGCACCATCCATTTATTAACACTGTCGTCCTTTGTTTCATGTCATGGAACACTGGGACAAACTTTTCCTCCTTGTTTGGAGAAGAGTGTGCATCAGGAAATGAACTGACGCAATACTTTTAATTACCGGTTTCATGGTTGGCTGTTCAAAAAAATAATCATATTTGGTGTCGTCGTGAAATTAATTTAACCTTTTTATCAATAGGGGGATTTAAATGAGGAAAGAATGGAGAACCAATACATAAGGCTCTAATTAAAGAGACATACTGGTCTCGAGTTCAGGACTGCATAAGGTAGCAGGTTGGCCCAGTTCTTGGAGATGCCGTCTGAGGATACTTAACTCTGAAACTCTGGAGGATGACATTTAAAAAAAACACATTGGAAATCTCTATTTTTGGTCCACAATTGAAAATACAAAATACAAGGGCGTACTCTGATCATACAAGTAACCATGCCAGGAAAGAACAGCACTAAGGCAGTAGAGTATCATGTTCTGTCGAGGCTCAAAACACGATGCTTCACTGAAACCATAGCTTAATAGGAAAACGGATTACCGATACACAAAACATCTCCTTCAGATGAGTCGACTGCCAATTATAGTGGATACACTATAATGGTGAGTTGTTTAGCCTAGAAAATTAAAGATCTGAAAATGCCCCAGCCTTCCAAAAATAACCACAATAATGTATGTTCACATTTAAGCCCAAGGTGATGACGGAATGTATCAGTGGATGATATTTGAACAGTTTTGTCAGTCGTGCCTCTTCCATATTAGAACCAGAAACTCTTTTTGACACTCTTCAATGACAGTGGAATGACCCATCAGGTGATGAAGCCTCCCATGTAGTTTGGGTGTTCAGACTAGTCTCTCTCCCGCTGCAGCGCTGTCGTTGTACAGGACGTTCCATTGGGGTGTAAACATTTCCAAAAAGGTGTACTTTTGTTAAGGCGATTGGTCGGATGCCCTTCACTTTCATGAGCAGTGCCCGTCTCATCTAAAGCGAGGACAATCTAAGCCCTGCCAAGCATTTATGGATGACATTTAAGAGCTGGAAATGCCCCAATAAGCAGTCGTACCCAATATTAAGTACTAAATCCTCACTTTAGATGAGTGTCATACAATCGTCAATCCCCGTTCGCGGTGTTTTTCATTTGTCCTTCAATTTATGACTTCTGCTTGTCAGACAATATGTTGGCATCCAGCAACCAGAGTCAATTACAAAGGGTTCATGAAGTGCCTCTTCATTCCTGTAGGCTGGCAACACGGTGATCGCCTCCATAAAGTTGGGTCATCTGGGTTGTTTTCTCGGTTGTTTTCATGTACGGTTTTATGGGTCTGAGATAAATCTGACCCTTAAAAGGCGTGGCTTCTTTCCCATCTTGCCCATACCAGTATAGACTCAATAGTCCTTTGTCCGGCAGATGCTTCATAAACCACGGAGTGGATAACCGTTTACCTTGTGTCTCTGAGTAAACACATTATTGTTGAACCTTTACCACTCTGTGAGTCGTACCTAACCCCGAAACCATGATACCAGAGGCATCAAGATCACGCTTGGATCATTATTGGCGGTAGACAGTTGGCATGTGTTTATCTAGTAAAGGCTAAGTTATGGTTCCACGTTGACGCAACGCTATGAACATGCAGTTGCTTCGAAGCAGTCGTGAACCTGTTTTTGTTCTGCATCCGTTTTTTTTTGGGAGGCGCACGTCAGGGCCTTACGCAAGGAGGGCCTGCAAGGACATAATGGGTCCCTAAACCCCATGGACGTGGAACCATTACTAGGCCTTGAGTGTGTACGCATTGAATGTCTCTGGGACAGGGGGCTGGTCGGGGAATTCACTA
This sequence comes from Melanogrammus aeglefinus, assembly GCA_900291075.1. NCBI lineage: Eukaryota > Metazoa > Chordata > Actinopteri > Gadiformes > Gadidae > Melanogrammus > Melanogrammus aeglefinus. Next base: position 242,294 of record OLKM01000029.1, on the reverse strand, counting down.
TTATAAATAATGATTTTTAAGTGACTTTTGACTTTATTTGTGCTTTAATAAAACGTAGGAGGAGTCATTCAGTTAGGGAGGATGTTATGGGGTTATACCCACAGGGAACAGGCGCATCAGAGGGAGTTTCTCCGGACTCTTCTGGAAACTTTAGGAATGGCAGCATTCACGTTTTCCAACTGTAGGGGGGAAATAAGTTGAAAATCCTCTGTCCATTTACTGGTGTTTGCTGAGCCAGTATGGCTATTGCTGCAGCCTCTTGGTGTACAAAGTTATCTGAAGGTTGTTTTGTTTGTTCGGGAAGAAATCCAAGGTTCTTCTGAAAGTTGTGCACATATGTGGCAAAAAAGTGTTTTGCTCTTGCCCTGTCAGCGGCTCCTAACCAGACCATTGTTGTTGGTTGATTCTACAGCCCGCTTGGACAGCTGACAGTTTTGTTGAGTAACGTTGCACATCTGACTATATTATCTAAATGGTCAATGGTTTATGAACAACACAATTATTGGAATGATGCCATGCAGTATGGCCGTTGTGTTGGTGCATTTGTGAAAAGTCAATTTATGAAACCAATTAGTTTGAAGTGAGATGGTTCTGATCAGAAGCACAAAAACAAAAAGTTTTTTCATACAATGTTACCCTCAGCCACTTGACATGCATTAACTGGGTTTAACAGCCCGTCTTGCTTTCAGTTTGAAGCCAGGGAGAGATAAACATGTTTTAATGACCACTGATTAAACCCAGGCCATGCACCCTCCCCACAGCATTTATGAACCACTCTATGTTACAATAGACAAGTGTATTCAGACAAGTGTGTGACATGATATGGTAATTCACGTGAACAGGCTTATGATTATCAGACAACAAAAACATTCAGTCTAAGATGGTTTCAAATGTATATCAATAATTCAATATGGCAAACGGCATTGGTGACATCTAGGCAGTCAACCGTACATGTTTGAGCCATGTATTTGGAGACGGGCCTGCTGTAGCTCCCCGATGTCGAGGCTATCCATTCATGTTTTACGATGGTTCCCTCCCAACCAGCCATGTTTCCAATTGTTAGCTGAGAGTGGTGTGAAGTTCCTTGGGCTAATTTGGAGAGGGCATGCATACTTCAAGACTACAGATTGAATATGCTGCGTCATGCCCTGCAACTTTGTGGGGATAATAACAGGGAAAAAGGGTAGCCAAATCAAATCAAGGGGCTTTATCAACGAGTGCTGAGTCACCGAAATTCCTTTGGACACAAGTGGATGAACCTACAGCCAATCGGAGCGACGAAACGCGTCGATACACGATACACGAAACGTCAAAAAGCGTCAGCCCTCTTGGTTGTTTATGAAAATGCCTCAACGGCGCTCCTTTTGGTTGCTCCTCAGCACAGACACCGTATCAAACCCGCCCCCTATTAGATGAATGGTTGTGATTGGCCCGACCCGGCCGAGGTCTGCAGGACATTTTTCTGAACGGGAGGGGGTCAGATGCAAATGCAAACATTAGTTTGAAAATCCGTTAGGTTCCCAAGCTCTGTAAAAAGGGGCTTTGGTCACACAAATACCAATGTGCATAGTGAAAGCCTTGGCTCCAAAACGAGCTGCGCCTAAAGAAAGTATGTATTTGTGAGTGGAGGGGATCTTCAAACAACAAACATAGCCCAGCAGACATCTGCAGAGGAGGTTCGCCATGCATTCAGTGTGATCTGACGAATAGTTTTGCTGAGAGAGAAATTACCGGAAAGATGTTTTAAGAGAGAGGATAATCGTCTTGACAGTTGTGTGATTCGTGGCTGTGGGACATCTCGCCGGAAGCAGGGCAGATAGCCAGGACACGCATTTATAAAATAATTTAGGGTAAGAGGAGCAATGGAGAGAGAGACAGAGACAGAGAGAGAAAGACAGACACACAGAGACAGAGACAGAGACAGAGACAGAGAGAGAGAAGAGAGAGAGAGAGAGAGAGAGAGAGAGCAGAAGAGCAGAGAGAGAGCAGAGAGAGAGAGAGAGAGAGAGAGAGAGAGAGAGAGAGAGAGAGAGAGAGAGAGAGAGAGAGAGACGTAGTTGATACACTGCAGGGTTAAAGTCTGAGATATAAAAGGTTTTAATATATTTATTTACTTACTTAGAACTACGTTTGGGCAGCACTGCAAGAGATCCATCTTTTTAGTGCAAATGATCCGCTACAGTATAAATTATTTCCTTGGTGTTGTTGGGTTTGCTCAGGAGAGGTGAGTCAGTGGCAGGTATCAATGTATGACGTAAACGGATTGAGCTGTGAAATACATTTTACTGTAAAAAAAACTCTGTTTGGGCTACAAATAAGAGCTGTACTGCTGCTACTGTTTGAAACCCTGTGTCTGATTCCTTCTTTATAGTGGTGAGAGTAAGCTATTTGACATACCTGCAACCACCAATCAACACCAAACTAATGGTAACCTCCTTTAATTGGTAAATTATTATTACCATTGTTTGTATTACTATTATTATCATAATCATTTCAACAGACTTAAGCCAAGGGGCCTTCTGCAGCTACACTATTAGATTTGCTTTGTTTGTTGGCTGAGGCGAGAATACACAATTTGAAGTCTGGTTTAAATTGAAGATTCATAGCGTGGTCTGTTTGGAAAAAGCGCATCTAAATCGCCTCTGAAGCAACAGAGGAAACTGGCCAGGGGTCGATTTAAATGGACCGACTAGGTCGGCTGTGAAAATGCCCCAAAGTGCTTTTGCTCCATGGTATAATTCAACAATGTGGTTCGGATATCTCGGGTTCATATGAAACATCCCAAGACTTTTAAACATTTGCTACAGCAGCTATATGTTTGTCTGCTTACACATAGCCAACACAGAGTCTAAATTTCAATATTTACATATAATCATTCTGATAATCGCTTTTTTTTATTCTGAACGCAAGGTGCTGTGCACATATCTAATATCACTGGATATCTTAATATAATAGCCAAACAGCTGGGTGTAAATGATTTTCAGCCCCATTCCGCTTTTATCTCTGGAACTCATGGATCCTGTCTGATAATATTCTCATCATTGTTTTCATCATATCCCTGCTAATAGTGCACCTGGTCCTTTTCCAAGGGCCTTGTCATATACAGTATTTTGAATTAGGATATGATCCATGGTTCTACAAAATGCTGGTGGCAACCGATATGATCATGTTTATTCTTGAAGGCAATGCTGCCACACAAACTTAAACCAGCATATCTATGTCAACAGTGAAACTAAGAAAAATGGCACTAAAGTCTGACTATCCAGACAATTTTGTGTTGAGACATTTGATGAACAATGATTCATTAAAGAATTTGATTCTTAAAAAAGAAAAACACTTACGTTTTTGATGAGCAATGCAGAAAAATACATTCTGCCTTTGTATTTCTATAAATAGGCAACAATACAAAAGCAAAGTGCAGCAACTAGTGTTTCAATTCAAAGTTTTATTTTTTGGAATATGTACCAAATATCCCCAAGATTACAAATGAACCTCATCTTCATCGCTATCGTCATCAACACCACTTAATCTCTAACACTTCATTGCTGATCCCAAAGTACCAAGGAAGACTGCATGGGGAGACTGCAGATACTGTGGTCTGCCTTGGTTTTTAGTCTGATTTTGAAGTAACTGGAATAATTGGAACAAGATGCTTCATCACAAGATAAGTAAATTGTGTTCCCTCTTCTTGACCCAACAGAAAGGATCCAAAAGGCAAACACAATGTCTAAGTGCTTCAATATTGCCCTAAACTCAACAACCCCAACTAACATAAAAAAAATTAAAACTTCCAATAAAAATCTGATTTGCTCCTGGCAACCTTGGCACTTCCAAACTCAGTATTACAATTAAAAAGCTGGAGTGTGTACTGATAAGAATTTCCTGATATAAATGTAGTGCCCTGGCCAGTCCTGTCACTATCTGAAAGAAAGTGGCCCAGGGTTAAGTTATTATAAACCAATTTCTGAAAACATCATGCACTTCCATCGCAACTTTTTTCTTTTTTTTCCATTTCTTTTTGCATTTTCCTGCTTTATTATAGGGCGAGATGGAGAGGAAGGTATGGGAGATAGAGGGGAGGACATGCAGCAAATGACCACTGGCCGGAATCAAAAGCGGGTCGCTGCGTTCAGGACTGAGCCTATATGGTATGCGCTCTTACCCAGTGAGCTATACCAGGACACCCCCCGTTGCGACGTTTTGATGTGCTAATTCACACCTTTGATAAGAAAAATGACCTTTCTTCTCGACTTTTTACCTTCAGCCTTATATAAGGAGCCATCACATCTCTCACCAACACTGCTATACTTTTCCATGGATTTTGACCCGAGGTGGAAGCAAACCAAACTTTCAATATAGCTTAACAATTGGCTGGGTTTTCAGCTAGGCAATTAAGGAACGACACTATTTTGTCCAGTATGTAGGACATTCCCAAGTTACTTTAACTGTCAGTCTTTGATTAAAAATGGGATTGATTGGAGACATGAATCAATCTGGAATAGACAAACAGTGTAATCGATATTATGCATAACTTGATTATGTACTCACACAAACATGTGCATCACAATCCCACAAACCGGTATCTGCATTTAGTCTACTTCTCTTCAAATTCATCCTTCCACATCCACTGATCAAATCAAAACACATCCCCCCCCCTAGTCCTATTCATATTACGAACGCAAGCATGAACCAAAGGATTCAGGGCTGCATTCTATGAGCGTCGCCATTGGCATGCACAATCTTTGGCTCACCGCCCGCAAACCCTGGAAGGTAAAGTATTTGGACGACCTCAGATTTTTCCCTAATTTTTGTGTTTTAACTGAATTCAAAGCACGACTATATTAAGCCCAGTGATCTCAGTAATGGCACCACTTCTATCTAGCACACACCGCTGCTTCTGACAGAGGCCCCAGAGCACTCTGGCTCGCTGGCACCTAGTGCGCTACTCGGTGTGACATTGGAGGGGTTCTCTTTGGCGGGTCTCATCGGTCCATGAATGTGATACCCATTGAGAATATGAGTTGGAAAAAGGTTGAATGCAGGTAAAATTCACCCTAATCTTTTCTTCAATTTGCTTAAAGATGAAATAATATTCAGAAAGGACACACAATACATGGGATCCAGTGCGTTCTTTTCCCCTATTGATCTTACAAGTCATTTGCCACTTCAAGTAATGCTACTTCTGTTATATATTGATTTGAATTAACGGTATATTCTATTTATTATATCCGTGTGGAGGGCAGACGGGCTGATACACCCATCGGAAGTGAGCTTCTGAAAATATATGAATACATAAATATTGGTCTTATCCAAGCCAGCATATTAACACTTTGCTCTTGACGTAAGTAGCCTTGACATTGGAAATGGAATTCAAACACACATAAAGACAAAAAGGGAGTGATAGTCAGCATAGAGTTGACCTGTAGTCCTGGCCTTGTCTGGCTGAAAACTTTGTTAGAGGTAAATCATTCCAAAGGTTTACTCAGACTTGCCAAAAATGCCTCCGCATGTCTGTGTGTGGCTGTTTGACTTCCTTCGGTTTTTATTGATACAGACGCTGGAAATAATTTATTTTCATATGACCAAACACCCTTTCTCTCTGACTCACTAACTCACTCTCACTGACTCAGACACTCTCAACACACAGTAATGAAGACGAAGACCTTCTCCTACAGACTTGGCATTCATCTTGAATACACAAACAAGGCATACAAACCAGCAGAGAGGGGACAATGTGCTTCATCTGATTCTGCCACTGGCCTTGACTAACGTGTGTAGCTCTGTTCTGAACAGGGCACTGCCTGTACTTTGCCTCTCTTCTCTATCTGAAATTAAATTAAAAATCAATGCAGAGGACCCATAGTCACTATATTTCTGTTTTTTAAAAGAAAAATATTGATAAATGCATCACTTCACCCATTTTTAAATATTCACAGCTCTGTTTCTCTATTACATTACCGGTCAGTTATCAAAGTCAACACACTGCAGATTTATATTTCATTGAGTCTGAGTACATCATTGCTCAGGTCATTATGTATTAATACGGGCACAAATTGTTAAGTGGATAACATCTTGGTTCCATTGATTAATTACTTACTTAAATCTCTTATCCTTTAATATTATAAAGAGACTGAATATCAAACACAATAAGCTCTGTGATCGCCTCAGTCATTTCTCTTCTTTTGTTTTAAGAGATGTTATGCATACAACTTCATAATTAACTGGATATAGATCACACATTATGGATTATTATTACTTCCTCCACTAATCAATATTTAAAGCACTTTGTGTTAGCCATTTGCCAATAAAAGTTCTTGGTTTATGAACTTCTTCCACAAGCAGTTATTCCAAAGAAATATACGACAATATAATTGGCAAGTTGGCCCCTCTTACTCTTTTCTCCTTAAACGCTGTCCAAGTCTAGCCTTGTGAGATCCTGATCCCATAAGGTCACAGTCTGGTTCTCCCTGCAGATCAGTCTGGCCCCGCTAATGGAAAGCCTCTTTTAAAGTGAAAACATTATAGGACCAATCAGTGCTTGGGGCTAGGCTATGATAATAATAATAATCATAATAATAGCCTTATGTTGAGTGCTATTTCTTTATTTGCTGGATTAAATAAATTGTTTTACCAGATATACAGCTATTAAGACTTACATTTAGTAAGCAATGTTGACTAATTTAAACATTTATTTCCTATTTAATATTTTAATACTAGAATCAAATATGTATACATATTTTTATTCTACCAAGCAAGAATTGCTTGAGATCAAATTTCCTCTTTTTCGAGCAAGGCCTGGCCAAGATGCCAGCAGTAAAATATAGTGAAAATATAAGACAACAAACCTAAAGAGAAAGCACAGACGTGAGAAAAAGAGACAAATACAGTCCAGAGGGTGAAGAAGGAGAAGGAGGCAGATACATACTAAAAGCACATTATATGATTATAACATACTATGCAGTGAAACATTTACACACTCCAAACTTTGCCATTAAAAAACTTGAGGGCCAAGTTTAAAAAGCATTAATAGTGATGAGTTCCTGCAATTTTAGTGTTTTTCAAGACTGTTCCAGGCGGAGGGAGCGGAGTACCAATAAAAATATATATTTTTTATATTTTTCATATATTTCCCAATATTGTACACAATTTGGTCCGATACCATTTTTTTTTCCCACTTTTTTTTGTCTGAGGCTGTTTGGTCTGACCACCTTTTCTGTTGCACTCTTCTCTGGCACTATTTTATCGGCGGCCATGTTGTCAGAGCCTTGTCAGACGTTTTGAATGAGACACCATGGCATGCGGTATTGTGCAACAACCGAAAACCTGATTTACCTTTCCCCCCGGGACCTGAAGCGGTGTTTCCTGAATCATGAGGTCTTATGCTGAGGTCTGACTATGTCCTAATATTCACCTGTTAAACTTACTGCCCCCACACATATTCACACACACACACACACACACACACACACACACACACACACACACACACACACACACACACACACACACACACACACACACACACACACACACACCCCTTCCATTGCCGTTTGTCAGGAGGGCTACACCATCCCTGCATCACTGAACCCGGACATAATCCCCTGGGCCAACTTTCTATGGTTGAATATTGCAAAGGGGGTGAATTATCGTGGTGCTTTGGTCTGTCTGGTTGCCAGGTTGGAGAAACCCTTCACAAACAAAGTCGAACGTTTAGTGATGTCATGATGCATAAATATATCGCCAGTTCTTTTTAATCTGTTAAACAACGATTTTAGGCTTAGCCGTCTGTTTTTTTCTAACATGATCAGTGCCGGAGCTTTCTCTCTGCCCCTTTTAACAACAGTGAGTTTCCATAATCGAAAATACTTCCTTCTGTTCACACCCACACAAGGCCACGGCCAGGTGTTCAGAAGGTAATTTGGCAAAAGGATTTGTCGGGTTGTTAAGCTGGCAGCCTGCAGGGTGGTTCAGTCGGTTCACGAGTGTAATAATATGATGACTATAATATACAAATAGATATTTTTTTGCCATTCTCACAGAAGGTGCACCAAAACCAGAAACAAACAAATACTTACATGTATAGGTTATACACCTGCTTACTTAATCAACTTCATGATATCCCTGTCAAAGAGAAGAAAAGTTGATACGAAACAAAGAAAGTTATGAGAAATACACGGGTCGACTTCTTCAAGAATTTGATAGTAACATGCATATGCAGTTGTGGTTTTGTCTTCCCCAATGAAGTAGCATTTTGTTGTTCATTTCCTGCAACCCCAAATTAGTATGAAACACCTCCACGGAAGCCTGCATCATTTCCCTATTGAAATAGATATCTTTTGTATGGATATTTAAAATGCGTTGCATCTGACCCATATAATCATTATGTATAGCAAGCTTTTCTTGTCCTTGGTTAGTATTAAAATGTAACAACAGTTTCAAAATCTGCCTTTTCCTGTGTTTGAGTGAGGTCACCTGTAGGGGCTGTCCACCTAGATGTGTGTCTGATTGATCAGGCTACCTGTCAAACCAGTGGACTGTAGCAAATTACCCATCATGCATCTATTTTCAAACAGCTTTATAATGTCTAATCAGAGTCACACCTGGTGGCATCATTTCACCCCTTTAAAAGAATGTATTATAGTATTTATTTGAATAACTGTTCTTTTTAAACTTGTCTATCGGTGTCAAGCATAGCCGTTATAACCATAACCTTGTAAGAGTGTATGCCATTCAAAAGGAACCCCCTGGTTTATCCACTTTATTTATCAGAGAGCACACTTTATTTTCCCTTTGTGGATCATTACTGTATTAGGCGAATAATTCCCACAAGCCCAGACACCCACACAAGCCACAGCGTATTTACTCTGGTTTCCTTTTGTCTGGCCCTGGAGAGGAGGAGGGGAGAAGCAGGTACAATGGGCTGTAAAATAGGTAGCATATGTCTTTATTAGGGCCTCTTAGAGAGAGAGCGATATATGGCTTCTCTTTTCCTGTACTACACTTTACTTTGAAAATGAACCAGGAAGGGACTCCCCGTTGACATGATCTACAGCCCGTAGCCGAATGATGTACACCTCCAGTGTCTCCTCCATTCAGCTCTCCTCTGTTATCTTATTGCCTCTTTACCCTCGCTATTCTGTTTCTACGGTGTCCTCTATTCCGTTTGACCTCTATTCTCTCATCTCTATTCACTTCCTCTGATCTATACTGATAGTCACCTTTATCCTCTCCTCTATTATCAATTTTCTTGTCCTCTTATTATTTTCTTTCCTCTATTCTGTCTCCTGCTCTTTTCTCTCCACCTATTTTCTCTGACTTCCCAGAGGGGGGGAGAATGAGGGTGTGTGTGTGTGTGTGGGGGGGGGGGGGGGGGGGTGATTGACAGGAGTGACGGAAGTCTTGATTCAGGGATGTCTTTTTGCCGTAAACGCCAATCAACCGGTGGGCATTCATGAATCACTTAGCCAAGGATATTTAATTGGATTCACAGCGATGACAAGTATTCATGGGAAAATACACCACCTGAAGAATAAGACCCTGATAAGGATTGTTTTGGACATGTTAATAGATCCTCCTAACCCGCTAGATGATTAGCAATTTGTTTGCTGCTACAAATCCAGCAGGCAATCATATTTGTTTTCGCGAGACCTTAATGAGACATGCGAAAGCTTCTGTATGAAATATCCATTGCTTATAAGTAGCGCAATCTCCCGCGACCTCGCCCATGGGCAAACCAGGTGAACCCGCGGTTAGGAATCAAAGAGGGATGGAGTTAAACAGAGGTAACGTAAGCGCCACAGCCTCGAAGGACTCATCTGCTAAATGCGGCAGATCAAGAACTGGATCGGATTGCAGATCCCGCAGCGATCCAGCATATTTGGCGGGAACTGCCTCCGCGGCTAACGAGGCTAATCCGTTCCCTTGCTGCGATTGAGAGAGCGAAGGGGGTTGAGCTAAGCAGTTGACAGATGGTTAAGATTCACGTTGGGGCCAATCACTTACAGTAGCCGCCCCAGTCAGTCAGCTACCAAGTTATTGGCAGGTGTTGTCAATTTACTAATAGGCGGTCTTCTCTGTGTTCATTTGACTTTGCGTCTGTGTTATGTGTGTCGATTAGGTGTGTTTGGTGCATGTGTGTGTGTGTGTCTCTGTGTGTGTGAGTGGTATGCGTTGTCTGCAGTTCTGCCTGCTTCATCATAAGATTATATGCAAAAATGAAATTGGCAGAATGAATAATTACAAACAACGACACAACCGCGAGAACACACACACGGCACACACTCCATGTTATGAAAACATACTGCGGTTGACATGTGTTATTTAAAGCAATTGCTATGCTATTAGTTGATAATCATCGTGCACCCAAAGCCCGACAACACATACATAAATAAACAAACTTTCTGTGTGTGTGTGTGTGTGTGTGTGTGTGTGTGTGTGTGTGTGTGTGTGTGTGTGTGTGTGTGTGTGTGTGTGTGTGTGTGTGTGTGTGTGTGTGTGGTACGCAACATCAACTCCTGTTTATAATGCTTCACATTGTAATTTGTTTTAAAACTTTGAAAGTTCATAAATGTGTGTGTGTGTGTATATATATATATATATATATATATATATATATATATATATATATATATATATATATATATAAAAAAATTCACCAAGATTCATCACTGATGTATCTGTGAGAAAGTCTGGTGAGATAACAATCCTTTGAAAGATAAGGTTCAGTTCATGGGTACTTTGCTTGGTTTGTAAATGGATTTCGGTCACGTCAAGCATTGGAAAAGAGCCAGAAAGGTTAACCTCATCTCTCTTTGTCTATGTAATGACTTAATAGCTCAACATTTAAACAGTGTACTGAAACTCGCTCAAATATTGCTTTTTGGAATTTGTAAGGGTCTTCTTTCAGCCAAAAATGTATTAAGTTATTTCAGGTATTAAATTAGTTAGCTTGCAACTTATCAGTTATATAAATGATATATCTGTCATTTTAAATACTTTAAATATAATGATGAACCAAGTTGTTGAATGTGTATTGACCGCTTCGGCCCAGCAAGCCTAGTGAGGGTGTGGTAAAGCCCAGCTCCGTTACGGCTCGCGTCTCCACCGCCGACAGTACCCTTATGATAGGGCGGGGTTTATGCTAGATGGCGATAGCCACGGCAGCTACGTAAGCATCATGACCTCATAGCAGCCCGACACAGTGTAGCCTGCTAATAAACTCAAGGAAAAAAAGAACGCAACACAATAAACAAAGAGCAACAATGTAGGACGTCCAAGAAGGACGGCATAATGAACCGACCCGCAGCCGCCGGTGGAAACCGGCCATTAAAGGTTCAGTGTGTAGAATTCAGCAGTGAGGCGGCAGACGCAACTATCTGAATACCACTCAAACCTCCCTTTCCACGTAGATGCTAAGGTGGCCTGTACTGGCCTGACCCTAAAACTATAGGTCCTAGCTTACAAGTAAGATGGCAATTATGACTGTAAAGGGGCAGTGAACCCAAACCGTTCATCGTGGTAATGCCTTTGGATCATCAACAAAGTAATCATTGTAATCTTTGAAACTTATTAAAATAAGACATTTAGAGAAAACAGGAGTTAAATTCTATCGCAAACCAGTTAATGAATGTTCCCCTCTGCTCCGAACACAGGTGGCGTGGTGTGTGTGGCTGTGTGGAGGTCCGTCTTGGACACGGTTCATTTTGATGTCCGCGTCTCAGAGGGTTACGGTTCATGGATACTTATAGTATAACATCTCTGACTATAATGCTAATGTACAACGTCTGAATACTAACACTTAAAGTACCGTATAGTTTGGCGTGGGTCCTAACCATGAGGATACCAAGCCCCCCTCCCACCTCCTTTCTAAAATTCCCAGCTTTTTTTTTACCATCATAGGGTTAAAATACAAGGTGAATCAGGGGTTTTATTTACATTTGAACAGAAAGCTGATTGAATTAAAATTGCCTTTTCTCTAGAGCAGTTTTTCCAACAAAAGGTCTGTATCCAAGGTAATGAAAACACAACTCATATTTTCATGGAAGTATACACTAGATAAAACATAAATATTAATATAATCCATTTTCTGCTAAGTCTGTTCCGCTAGATGCCACTACGTTTACACAGTTACCCTTTCATGATAACTGTTAAACCACTGTCGCTGCTTGGAGCTCAAATAGTTTGGTCCGAGTTTAGGAGAAGGCAGGGTGTTGTAAATGGCTATAGGCTCCATATCCATATGAAACATCCTGGCTTTGGTTCAAGCCCATGTGCAGAGACCTTGTTGGTCATGCTAGGGATTATATTTGCACCTGGCTGTCTCCCCCTGACTTCACTTGGGAAGTCAAGAGAAGTTGGTAAGAGGAGCTGTGTGAGTGAGTGAGTGAGTGAGTGAGTGAGTGAGTGAGTGAGTGAGTGAGTGAGTGAGTGAGTGAGTGAGTGAGTGAGTGAGTGAGTGAGTGAGTGAGTGAGTGAGTGAGTGAGTGAGTGAGAGAGCGTGAGTGTGTGTTCATATATATACATAAGTTCATAAATGTATATATAAATAATTATAATTTGAATCACCAAGATTCGTCATATATGCATTGTGTATCTGTGAGAAAGTCAGAAAATGCAACGAAATGGAGAGATGGGTGAGATAACAATCCTTTGTAAGATAAGGTTCAGTTCATAGGTACTTTGCTTGGTTTGTCAAAATATTTGATAATGAGTTTTACAAAAAATAAGCTTGTGCCTTATAATAAATAAAAATCAACCGGTAAATAGAGGTTGCTGAAGGGAGTATTTGAGCGAAGGAAAGAGGGCAGAAGAGAGATTTTGAAAATAAACACCCAAAACGTATGCATGCTCCCTCCCTCAGTTTTTTCCCATTGAGAAGTGTTGCATTCATGCCCCTGTGGTGAAGCATATATTAGTTATTAATAATTATATATGTGGCTGTCACAAGATGGATTCCCTGAACCAATCAGAGAAGGGATGCCCTGATTGGATTCCCTGAACCAATCAGAGAAGGGATGCCCTGAACTAATCAGAGAAAGGATGCCCTGATTGGTCATAAATAAGGAGGTGGGGGTTAAGAAATAACATTTTGTGTTATTAGTACTACTACTAATACAACTACCTTCCTACCCCAACAAATAATGATACTCTAATGAAACAAGTTTTAGAACAAGAGCACTTTGTCCGGATGATGTGGTAGAATAGAAGTTGTAGCTGAAAGTATGGCAACATCGTGATGTTTTGACACATTGTTTCCATGGAAGGCTGTCTGAATACAGACTCCAGCTTTCCGACACAGTCTAAAGTTTGTTTGGTTGCATGTGTGTGTTTGCTCGTGCATGTGTGTCGGGTGTTTGGGTTCAGCGTGCTTCATCACTACAAGGCTGCACGGACAAAATAAATTGCCAGAACGAATTATTACAAACACAGACACAACTGCCGGAAAAAACCCAAACACATACGACAGACCCACTTGATGTTATTCATACAACCCTGACGTGTACATGTACTACTTCAACCAAGTGCTATGCATTTCGTTTGCTAATCATCCATCATGCACCCAAAGCCAAACAACACATGCATAGTCTAGTACCTCAGTTATCATAATAAAATAGGAACCCGTGTGTGTGTGTGTGTGTGTGTGTGTGTGTGTGTGTGTGTGTGTGTGTGTGTGTGTGTGTGTGTGTGTGTGTGTGTGTGTGTGTGTGTGTGTGTGTGTGTGTGTGTCTGGCCACAGTGTGTACTGAAACGTATTTTATAATAGCCATGGCAAGCATGCATTTTATTTAAGCTCTACGCACCCACAGACTACAGATCCGCTCCCGACAGATGGACAAAACTCTATGAGATCAACAAATATAGTATAATATAATAGTTAACACCAATCCACAAAAACACAAATCTTTTGTGGATCGGTGTCCATGTAATGTGAGTTATTTGGGCTACAAACAATAAAGTCCAACAGAAACATCCAGAAGAGGAAAAAACTTTCTTCTGAACTGGTTAATGGAATTTGGGTGACGTCGAAAGCCTATTGGAAAATAAAGTGCAAGAACGGTAAAACTCAATGACTCACTTAAACAGTGTAAAGAAAACACAATAAATATTGTTTTGCAATATGAAACACCTTTTATGATTGGTCTTTGCTCTACTTTGATTGGTATTGTACAATTAATACTTGATGTATAAACGGTCTATACTTCTTTCTAATTGTAAACATTGTTTATGAGACCTGTCATTTGTCAATCAATCACTGTAGCAAGTTCAACTGGATCAATGTGTCAGCCCTATCAATAAGGTCAACTCCTACTCTCTCTTAGCTGAAGAGCTAAGAGAGTGACTAGCATTCACTGGGTCCTGACAGGAATCCAGTTTCTATATGCTGTCAGCAGCTTTGGAAAAAGATTTTCCATTCTCCCAAACTCTTAACATTCCCGTCCCTCAAACCCCTTCGACATCGACACAGCTATATTTTAAATGTATATTCAACTATTCACATCCATAGACACAAATAATAGAGCACATTTTGCAAAAACATAACCCAATTGTCTTTTCATTGTATCAATTCTCATTTGACTAGACACCGCCAGTCCAAACTGCTTTTCTTTTTCAACACTTTTCTTATCGTTATTGCAAATATATTTTACTGTTGATGATAAAGTTTCGAGTGAATCGTTAACAAAAAAGAAAAGATACCTGCTGCTTAATGGTAATCATCGGTACTCACACTTTAAGTCAAAAGGCTGTTCTTTCAAAAATTGGGTATTTATCTCCACCCTGGAATACTTTTCCATGATTCAGAAGTCTAATCTATGCTAACCTTACGCCACACTGCTGTCTGCTACAGTGATTTTGTAAATATTCTATGCAAATTATGGTGGCTCTACTTTTTGCCAATGCAGAATATTTTACCCATAAGCCCAAGAGTTTGTTGAGTTCAACGATAAAATACTAAATTTCACTTATGTTTCTCATATTCCATTTCTCAAATCAAACCTATTATATTATACGGGACGGTATTTATGATTCTGACATCAATTCAAAAGTGCCTATCTTTAAAGTATTGGAATCGGTTTTTAGAAGCTCCTTCGAAACCATCAATATCAATACGCATAAAGTGAACTTTAATGGCTTTGGCACAGCTTTCCGTGAAGTTCAGATCAATCTCGAAGGTTATGAACATTATTGACATTCCTTACATCCAAATGGGAATTAAGTTTAAAATCTGGGGTGTCCCTTGTAACTTTTATAAGTTATATGCAACTGAAAATGTTTGTCTTTATCCTCCAAAAAATGTATACGAGTGGCTACTATGCAACTCACTGGTGTCTGGATTAATCAAATGAGTTGGTTACTTAATAATAATTATATCAATAATATTCAACTTGAGTATTAATAGTATGCAAATAGGCTATAGGTATACTAATACTACAAAAAAAACGTTGTAGTGGTAGAAGCAGTCTAAGCATTAGTAGCATGCATGTTAGATGTTATCGCAGCATACTTCAGAGTCAGACCCATGTTGGCTCCAGATATGTGAGGATTAAGTTGTGAATGACTAACTTATCACACCTTGTTGAGTCAAGGTGTGTGATTAGGACTCAACGCACTACAAAGCACTACAAGGTGTTTGTTAGGGAGGAGGCTTTATTTGTGGAGCTCCCGGACTCAGCAGCAATTTAAGCCACTTGGGCCATATAATGATAGGTGATGGCTGGAGTGTGTTTTAAAACTGAAGCACTCCATTTCGTAATGCATCTCTCCACGTTAAGTACATATACAGTATATGTATACACATACATATATATACACACATACTGTATATATATCTATATACACATACATATACATATATAATGTACATATATATATATACTGTACATATATATATACTGTACATACACACACACACACACATATATATATATACATATATATATACATATATATATACATATACGGTGTGAAGACTCCTCTTGAGGTCTACGCCAAAGAGATTATTTCAATGAGAGATAAATTCAATTAAAGGGCAAGCCCGCATTAAAGATGTCTGCAACAACTCGTTCAGGAGGAGTTGCAACACTGTTGCAAAACTGTTGA
Organism: Melanogrammus aeglefinus; assembly: GCA_900291075.1. Classification (NCBI taxonomy): domain Eukaryota; kingdom Metazoa; phylum Chordata; class Actinopteri; order Gadiformes; family Gadidae; genus Melanogrammus; species Melanogrammus aeglefinus. The sequence continues at coordinate 226,196 of OLKM01000029.1, read as the reverse complement.
TATGTGGTGATGTGGTTGGTGCAGCATCTGCTGTAGAGTGTGTGTTTGCGTGTTGGCCGAGCAGACTGCAGTGATAAGAGCAGCCGCTGACAGCATAAGGAGACATTATGTCCCCCTGGACTCCCTGAGTAACGAGTTTCAGCATGCAGGTTTACTCTCTATATAAATAAGACATAAATATACACAGACATTTACTTATTTTGATGTCACAAAAGATTCCAGCTGAAAGGAGCCAATATATGAGCTTCAGGGAAACCTGAACGTGGATCATAATAAATACAAGAGGAGCACATGCCAGATGCCTCATTGGGAAACAATGGATGGGCTGGCGTAAGTTTTACTTTTTATTATGACACTAATTTTTATGGTCTCATGTGTGCTAAGTTGTCATGGCAGATGCTGGGATGCTCACACAACTCAAAGCAGAAGACCTGGCAATCTTTACATTGCATTCAATGTGGACTATGTGCGTGCACACACACACACACACACACACACACACACACACACACACACACACACACACACACACACACACACACACACACACACACACACACACACACACACACACACACACACACACACACACACACAAATTTAAAAGCATGTTTCTTTGCACAGACACACACACAGGTGTACACACTGGGTCAGTGGGGACAGTCCACACGGGCAAGGCATGTAAACACATACCGATTGGGGGGGGGGGTTCTAGTGCTACCTTTGCACCTCTGGGGTGCTCCTGGCTCCGGGAAAAAATCTAATTAGAGGATAGAAAGCAGATGGTGACACGAACAGACGGAGACGGAGGGAGGAGAAAATGAAAATGAATCTTAGGGGGATACATCTTGAAAAATAAAACATTGAAGAATGATTTACCCGCAATTTTCCGGAGTCCCACTTTAAATTAACTGTCCTCTTTCACTGAAGGTACCAAAGAACTAAGTCTCCCGAGTGCAGTTACTCTTAAGAATTACAAAGGCTTCAAGACAACGGAACTATAAAGACGTCAGTCAGAGCAGGCATCGGTTTGATCAGCAACCATCACATGGAGCCACATTTGTATTCCGGTAACGCAATTACTTGGCGGTGTAAAAAGCACATCCATTGGCAATTCCGGGATGGGAAAAAAAAAAAAAAAAAAAAAAAAGGAATGGACAGACAACAGGCATCAACAAACAACAGATGGGTAGAGGGCAATAATAAGGTTGTGCGTACTGCACTTATTTGCTCATTCGCATTCAAGGATTGTGAAGGGGCCCCACTAATGTATCTCATCAGTACCTTTTTCAGAACAATAAGTGTGTTGCGCGTGAAAAGGGCCTTTCGGGATTCAACCCACCTCCAGCACTCTAAATGCTGTAGCTCTCTGATTTAGGAACCACACTGATTAGATTACTTTGTGTGAAACATTTTAGTTTGACTTAAGTTAAATACCACCCTTTCATTAGGCCGACCTGGCTCTCTATTAAAGAGGAAATGCATTGGGGGTGGCGCTGTGGCGAGTGAAAAAGCAGGTTCTTTAATTGGGTTGGGAGATATCATCTTTTTTTAAAATCTCTCCCCAAAACAGTGGTTTGGGGTTCTGTTACGCTCTCTTTTGCCACAATACATCAAATATTTATAGATATTAATTATTGACATGGGACATCGCCAAACGTAACAGACCGTTCCCTTGAATTAATGTCACGGTCCGCCCCTGGTTTTCCCATTCACCTGCCTGCCCCCCTGATCTCCCCTAACTACCCCAACCACCTTCACCTGTGCTCCCCCTATAGCAGTCCTCTCCTTTCAAACATCCCCTGCCAGATTGTCTCCAGAGTTTCTCAGAGCTTTCCCGCGACTTGACTCCTGATTCTTCTCCGATACTGCCTGTTGCCGATTCCCTGCCTGTCTGACTATCCTGCCTGCTGCCCTGCTGGTCTGTCTGCTCTTCTGTCCCCGGCGCCTGATCCACCAGCCTGTCCCCCCCCCCCCCCGTTGCCGACCCCTGCCTGTCTGACTATCCCGCCTGCCGTCGAGTCCCTGTCGGTTTGTCAGCTTACCCATTCCCTATTCCTGGTCCGTCTGCCCTCCCATCTGCCCTTGCCGACCTCTGCCTGCCGACTACCCTCCGCCTGACGATCCTGTCCCCAAATAAAGCCTTGTACTCATCCTCCTGCGCCAGTCGTCTGTCTGTGCACTTGGGTTCTGCTAAACGCCCCCATTACAATTAAACTACACATTTCTCTGGGTTTGAACACTTTTGGAAACCATTGGGTAAGTAAACAACTCAACTAAATATATAACAAAAGGTATTAGTGTTTTTAAAATATTCTAATACAGAAATGTTGCCTTTAAACGTATTCTACTCTGAATGTCCACAATGTGAATTCAGTCGTTCACAGAAAGGGCCAGTGCATTTTTTATTATTATACTGATGATAGCGATAGATGTCATTTTAGCACCTTCACTATCATAGGCTTATGCCTCGTGCTCAATTTGTACATCAAACTGATTAGCTGACGTCAGGTCAAACTATCTGACCTCAAATGAGAGCAGCAGACACTTAAGCCTGACCCCAGAGAAGTGGCAGTTAGAGAAATTCGAACATTCCACATTCGAAGTGTGGAAAAAAGGAAGACATGCGCTTAATAGTGAGAGGCATAATTTGAAACGATATTGATATGAACTCTGTCATTATTTTATGCAACCGTGATATACTGTCCTGTTGGAGGGAAAAAAAAATGAACCCTTATCATTTTAAGGTCTTAACGTTTGGCTCGGGTAATTTGAATAAATAATTCAGATACATGTCTGACCCCCACACCTCGGGACACCCCATTAATTACTGTAATCATCCTCTTAATGATTTCACCCAATTAGTCCCTGTAAGATGCAGGAAGCAGCTGGCTATCTGCACTGTGGCCAACCAAAGAAATGACACATTGCTCCACAGATCGTACTTCCTCCTTGTACCTCTGATCCTGCTGCTGGGTTAAATGTTCAAGCTTAAAGTCTCGTTTCATTAACTTCCTCATAAAACAACTGTTTCCTTCCAGATAAATGATTGATTGTGATGATTCGTTTTCTAATGCATGATCGGAATGATAGATGAATAGATCAGGGCTATTTTGTTACTATTATTCAAATAAATATGAAAAAATAGAAAAAAATAGATAAAATAGATGTTTTTGAGGCTATTCATAAAACTTTCAGGGCTTTATCCTTGGGAGGCCGGCATTAATTGTGACGCCCATGGTCTTACTGGTCGATTAATCTCATTCACCACTGGGCGGCTCCATGTCTTGCCATGGGGGGGCGTTTAACTCAGTTTGAGGCCCAACACACAGTGAGTGGCGAGGAGTTATTAACAGCCTCATTAACATGGTTGTGTTTATGATGCTGGAACTCTACTAATGAAGCCAACCCCGGCCCTGCTCTGAGCTATGGTGGGGATCTACTGGGATCTAGTACAGTCGTGACATCACCACATAGACCCCAGTGGCCCAGAGCAGGCTGGCTGCCTGCTGATTGGATATAAGGGGTCTTCAGTCGGTACACATCACCTGGAAAATGACTGTACCCTTGGCTCTAGGAGGTACTGCTGTCTTGTTTTGATCAAAATCTCTAGTGTGTCAGGCGGGGAAGATAGAGGAGCGAAAGCCCAGGCTGGGGGGTTTAGCGAACATCAACGTGGTCTCGCCCGTCTCATCACGCTTACCCCCCTGACAGCGGCCATTGCGTCTTTCCGGAGACGCTGAGGGGAAGCCCGTGGAGTTGTCACTTGACCTGCTAACAAATGGTAATGTCATGAAAGAAGTGGAAAGAGGCAAGGGGTTTCAATAAAGCTTTTAAGCAATTTTGTTTTCTGATTTATAGTGTTTTGGTACATTTACACCAGAAGTCCGATCCCGGTGAACATGTGAGGCCAAAAAAAATTCTATATCGAAAGAATTTTATTTCCCCAGTGTCAGAATGAATTTGCCGGAGTCGGTACATTCCTTAAATATGTATTTCACCTGCAACTCCTACAAATCAGCCACACCTAATCCTTAATATGGTGTCAATAAAGCTGAGGAATCTGTCCTAGGCAAAGATATATATGCAGTATAATATATATATGCAGTATTATATATATATATATGAGTATAGGACGAGAACAGGCTGGTATTGTTGCGGATACGATGGAGATGATGTTTAAACATTGGTTTTGGGGAAGTGTGTGTGTCTGTGTGTGTGTGTGTCTGTGTGTGTGTGTGTGTGTGTGGGTGGGTGTGTGTGTATTAACAGTAGCCCACTTATTGAGGGGATCAATGTTCATAGGTGCTGAGATAGCCCCTCCGGAAAAATAAAACAGGACATTTCAAATTGTGCTGTGATGTGTGTGCGCTTTGGACCATGACCAAGGGAATAACCTTCTTATGTATTATTTAGAAGACACTTTTCTTCGTCCTTTAGAATTTTTTTTGGATACTGGCTTTCATTTGTTATATTATTTATTGTTTTTTTAATGATGTGCGAGGTTCCTATGTTCATCTGTGTACTGTTTTAACAAGTTAGTGCTATATTAATAAACTTAATTAGGATTAACTACGATCAAGCCTAAAATTCTGCAATACATAAGTATTGATGGTTAGCTATTTTTCAGTTTTAGAATTGTTTTTAATACCGCTTTAATTATTAATCCTAGGCCTATAATACTTGGAACATTATCTTCAACAGATAAATAATGGGCTTTCAATACAATATAGAAAGATTCCTTATTTGAGTAGCCTCCTTTGGCTTGTTTTTACGCTGGTTTAGTAAAGCTTTAAAGACATCATAGTTGAAGATTGGCTAAATGTAAATATGTCCCGTTTCATGGGAGTCTTTCAGAAATAGTAACATTAAATTTGTTTACTGCCAAAATGTCCCTAGTTTGATTTCAGAAATCAGGTCACCCCCTAGGCTAATTAGCCTATATGAACACTGAAATAACTGCCCTGACTCATGCCCTGTGTGACCTAAACCAAATGAGTAAAAATATACCACGCTTAACCAGACAAAAGTCATTATCCTAACATAATAACATTATGTTCCAATTTGATGAACTCAATGATATTCATAAAATCGGTGTTGCATGAACACATTAAAATACCCCCCTCCCTTTAATGAGATTTCCTAAACTGGCAAGATCCAGTGACACAAACACTAGTGAACCGTGGACCTGCCCTTTAACAGGGGAAAAATCTGGTGAGCGAAGGAACGAGAGTTTGACTAGACATATGATTATATCAGACCCGTAATAACATCACGGCTGAAAAGCCAGTCCTTTAAAGATGCGATTACTTGAAATCATTTTTTTTATTGCCTAACAATAAACTGAGTGCCGCACTTAAAGGACTTTTGTGATTATTAAAGATTACATCTTCTACCCATCAGGTGTGAGTGTGAAAATCTGCCTCTTCTGACATCACAAGTGGGCGTGTCCACCTAGATGTGTGCTGGATAGATCAGTCTACCAGCATACCCAGTGTGACTGTAGCAATTATTGCTCATCTATCCGTCACCCATCTAGGTGGACACGCCCACTTGTGATGTTCAGAAGAGGCAGATTATCAAAACGGCTTGCAACCGCTAATCACACTCACACCCGGTGGTATAATACATCACCTGGTTGTGCGACTAGATGCGGTTGATGTGATGACCTTTCAATGAAGGTACCAAAGTGACTGTTTGTTGGTTTGTTCATGGGACAGATGGATGAACAAGAACACAAAAGAGAGACGTGACGGATCACATTGGCAGGGACTCAAAGGCAGATAGCGCCGTCTCTGTGATGCTTGGCAGGACAAATGTGGCACAGTGATTAAAGCTGATCATCAGCTAACAGCGAGTGACAAGGGGGCCGGGCAGGGGGTGGAGGAGGAGACGTCGTGGCGGGGGGCTTGGAGACATGGATCTGATTGTTACCAGAATCAGGGCAAAGCAAAGGGGCGGATAGATAACCGATAGCCCCACACCCCATGGATACATAGGGTTGGGTGATATCAATGACAGATATTTTTTTTTAAAATTTAGGCGGTGAGGTGATGCATTGATTATATCTTCATTTCTATGCAACAGCAGATAGTATATTTAAGCAATATCACACGAGAGGGAGTGCTGTTGTACTGTATATCAGCACGGCTGTGATTCGTCGTAGGCACGAGGCCGCAGGCCGAGTGCCGCAGATAATCACACCGTGAGTTGAAGGTGGAACAACTTTTATTCTACAATAATGTGATTCTTTAAAAGGCTTTTAATGCAGCTGTAAGACCACCTGTTAAGAAGTGAATGATCCTAGAGTCTCGAGAGGAACGGAAAGGGCAGGAAACAACCGTTTCGGTTAAAGAGATCTAGTGCAAGTGGCTGAATAATTTAATAAACAAACTGGCTTTAATATGAGGAATAAAACCCCTACCTGGTTGACATGGTTAAGGAGGTTATTAAAGTGCTGGATTCCCCTGATGGGGAATATACAACCATCAATCTTCCCACCCTAACAGGTATTATTTTGTACATTGCCCTCTACACAGGGGGGTCTATTATAAACTCTTGCAGAATCAAGGGATTTTTTAGACTTTTAATAGGACCACTAGCAATAAATACAATACAAAGTCGGCTAAACACTGAAGTTATTCTATTGACGCTCCTATTCATTAAGTGTGCGTGCACACGCACGCATACACACGCACGCATACACATACACAAACACATCCGGAGTTCTTTCTGCTGCATGCAGGGCGGTAGACAGGGTCTGAAAAAATGCTGAGGCACAGGGTGTTGGGTGTGGCGGTACAGTATCAGTCAAAGTTCCAAGTTTAAACTGAATTAAGCATGCACTTATCTTGGAGTGGACCTCCTTTTTATGCAGTTGTATTTAGCTTCTTTTTTTTTTTGCTTTAGAGAAATTTCTGTGGAAATTGGTGACCTCATAACTGGCTATGTGCATGGCTGCATGCGTCTGACCTTATAGCTTATTATCCATTTTAATATAAAGTATGTTCTATGTCATGAATGAGGATTATAACGACAAATCATTCAGAGGAAATTGTGTGAAATGAACCATTTATAATGTAAACAAAATCATTGAACCCTTTAATATACAACCATGTATGATATTTGGCTGTCCGGACTTAAGAGCACATTTTGGTACATGTTTAAATAATGCAGGGGGAATATAACTCATTAACAGCCTTGTCAGGGGCTTCTGAGAATGTATTTCATCAGTGTTAGTTCTGTTCTAACAGGGAGTTTAGGCCACCATGTTGATTTATTCTAGACAAAATAAATCTGTTGACTGAAAGTTCGTACACATTTTTCTATCTGGTCAATAGTGACTCACGGCTTCATACCACCAGGTCAAAAGCTAAGCTAGCATAGTGACTCACAGCTTTGCGGCGCATCATGTTATCTAAACGGCTGTCTGATATAACCCCTGAGAGATGTCTCACTCCGCTCCACCAACAGCCACAGATTTCTCCCCCCAAGGACTAAAAGCCGCACACTGGGAGACCGAGCCTTCTGCTCCTCTGCTCCACGACTGTGGAACACCCTCCCTGAACACCTGAGGGTTCCACAGTCGATCGATTGCTTTAAGAAGTGCCTCAAAACTTAAAAATCTTTTAATCTGTAACTGCTCGCTCAAGACAATCTGTTTTTAACTCTTGTTTTTAACCTATTTTTTTTTTTCTTTTTGTTGGTTGCTGTTGTAGCACTTTGAGATTTTTTGGTAAATATAAAGTGCGTTACAAATAAAATGTATTATTATTATTATGTCCGGGCTGCCAGCTTCCTGCTGCTTTTGGGTGTTTCGTATTCCTTGTTGACTGATGTTAAGCCTGGTGGCCGTTTTTCAGCCTTTCATGATGCCCTGTAAAAGTGTAAATGGCAATACCGACTTGAATGAAACAACATCTTTATCTTGTCGGCTTTTGAATAAATTAACAAACGCACAATCGGCTTCTTTGTGAAAGGGAAAAATGTCTGCCTGTTGTCGCAACACAGCCGGGGCTGTAGCTCCCAGGTCTCTTCTTCTATCGCTATGACAGAGTAATAAAGTTTAATTGAAATATGACAAATTGGTCATCAAAGGAAATGGGAATGATAACCTAGGCCCCGTGTTTTGTTCTCGCCTGCACACTCGCCTGGGCAGCAATCTCTGACATCGGAAGGTTCATGTTGAATACAATGTTTTTTTAAGGTCCACTAAAATCTATTTTTGGTAAAAGCTCTGCAGGAAGGAAGGCCGTAGTTGAGATCGGAAACACTTGGCAATGAGATAACAAGCAGCAGATACGTAAAACACTAGACGTGTACCGGAAATAAAAACCTATTTGTGTTGCTAATTCTGTGAGGGTTTAAAAAGAATGTGAATGCTTTAAATCAAAAGTAAATCAATTCTACACTTTTACTCAACCACCATAGAACCCACGGCTCCATAGAAAACCGCCTGCGTTCAAAGCAGAGTGGAACGTTCACAAACAGTTTTTCAGAGACTGGCAGAAACACAGTATTTTATGCCAGTTTTCCCAAATGACTGTCTTATTTAAATTACAATGTTAAAATGGCTTTAGTTTCTATGTTGAAGATCATATACGATATATTACCATAATGATGTATGATTCAAAAGCTCTTTATTGCATCCCTCACCTTGCATGCTAACAAAGGACAAATGCACTAGACTTTTGCTGCAATTACTCAACAAGATGCAGGGGCACGCTCGAATGCACATCACAGACGCATGCCAACGACGCCAGTGGCAGCCAATTACACTCATACTTTCTATACAGCGCTGGTGGTTGGGGGGTTGGGGGAGAGGGGGAAGGTCTGATATACACTCTGCTGGTTATCTAGTCCTACCATAACTGGTCCCTATGAAGTCCTACTTTAGCAGGCAGCTATGGTTGGTCTCTATAATCAACTATAACTGGTCTCCATAGTCAACTATATCTGGTCTCTGGTCCTACTATAGCTGACCTTAAAACATATTTAGCCCTACTATATCAGGTCTCTAGCCCTACTTTAACTGTTCTCTAGTCCTGCTATAGCTGGTCTGCCTGTAGGCCTACTATAACTGGTCTCTGGTCCTTCTATAGCCGGTGTCTAGTCTTCCTAAAAGGGGTTTCTAGCCCACATTGTTCTGGTCTCAACCCCTACTTTAACTGTACTCTGTACCCTACTATAGCTGGTCAACAGTAGGGCGTGTAGAAAAGTGCAATAGGAATAAAATTTACAAACATGAGCTATGGTGAACACACACGGCTGGTGGTATTTAATCACAAACCAGTCATCTGGGTATTTGCCACGGACTCAGGCATTGCCCCTTCACCCCCACCCCTGAGACGCCTGAACTGTATACCTGGGAGGTGGTTTTGACCAAGCATATTGACAAGTGAAAAGGTCAAATGGTGTCACGCAGCTGCTTGGTGCCCCACCAGGACAGAGAACAAGAGACACACCCACTTCCCGACGCACAGGACTCTGTTTGTAGCCACAGAGTGTTCTGGTTGGGGCATGACAAAACAGCGTTTACCGACAGATCTCCGAAAGGTCGGCCAAGCACATACTTTACGCAGGAAAAATATGGAGCCAAAATTAGAGGAAGATCGCAGCAAAGCCATTCTCCTTCGGTGAGCACAGGACGCGGTATAACGCAACACTGTCCAACATTGTGCTTTGAATGCGATCATCCGTCATGTTCCGGCCAATATTTCCGCCAGTTTCCATGCTCCTGTTCACCGTCCTTGAACGTCTAATTGAAGAGGTCACTCATCCATATCGTCAATATTCTCCGCCTCGCCCCCCCAGAACCACACAGGGCTAACAAATGCACTCCCGTTATCATACTGGCAGAACTGTCAATCACAAGAGGCGAGGGACTCGTTATTTCACATTATATTATTCTCTCAGACAAGATGCCCGCCTTGTTCCATATACGTGTTGAATGTATTGTGGGATACAGCAGTCATGGTTTAGAGTATTGTGTACAGAGTCTATTAGAAAAGCAACTGAAACCTCTGCTGGTCATACCTGTACTAAGCTAGGCGGTTACATGTTCTATCGTTCTATTGTAGTATGTTAGTGATATGTTAGTGATTTTCTTCGTCTTGCATTAACACGCTCGCACATGATAAGACTCGTGGGCACATAAATAACTAACCTTGGCTTTTGGATTCCGACAACTATCCGGGACTAAAGCACTTGCAGTTGCATTTTAGTGAGTTCATTGTATGCATTGGTTGTTACACCACACTTTGTCAGTTGTTATTGAAGTGTGCAAAATAACTACATTCATGTATATTTACATAAATATATATAGTATAGTATAGTATGTATATAGTTCTGGTCAACGGAAAGTCTGCTTACGGTTCGGTTAGCCATGTTTTGCTATGAGAGTTGCAGTTTAGCATCATTGGGAGCCACAAAGAAGCTGAATGCTAGCGGTTTTAAACACCCTTATCAGAACAACACATGTTCCACACAGTATCACTACAAAAAAAACATTGATTCTGGTGCTCAATTGAACCAACTTCTATTCAAGCCTGTCATGAAGCAAAACACCATAATGGGACCGATAAAATGAGTTACCCTCCCCGAGTTACCCTCGCCAAGGGACCCATGTTGGCACTGGGAGCCAAATAGTGTGCTTATCAATTCCCCAGGTGACCGGGAACACAATGAACACCTGTGTTTGGCCCACTGTCATTCAGCAGGATTCACATGGATCATTCACAACCATGCAGATGTTCTTTTGAACAATAAAGCAATGAGCCTGGCTCATGGGAAAAGATACTGTATAACATGAGTCATCAAGGGTCAGATCATTGTCGCTTTATGTTATATTGAGGCAGATTTAGGGTGTCTAAACCATGGAAAAGTGGAAGCTGCTAAAAGGTAAAGAGATGGACTTAGTCAGCAGTGAAGAGCGTGCTTTTTCAAGGGAGTATGGTTAATAGATGCATGTGACTAAGTTCCGTATTGGGACCTATAATCACGTATTGGGTGATTAGTTTAGCTAAGAACACAGCAATAACTTTTCTTCTGAGAAACAATAATCAAACAAGATAAGTTTATGTCCAGTATCTCCGAAATCGGCAAATATCAGTTAAATCACACATCTGAAGAGCAGTTTATGCAGTTTGCATGTCATTTTTTTAAAGTTAGAAAATCATCGGGTATTCACGCCGAGGTCCTTAATGAAAATGAACTGCATTCACAAAGAGTATCCAACCTGAGATAAGCAACAATCACGCATTGAAAAAAAATCCAAGTATAATACAACTTGCAGCGGTTTTGACTTAAAGAATACAATACACCATTCACCTTGCTGGTGGATTGCCATTGGAGACCTCTGAGTGTCTTAAGATGATTAGTTGATTAGATGGTAATTCTGAGATGGCGGAGACCATGGACTAATAAAGTCACAGTCTAATTCTGGTTAATGTTGACTGTGAGACCGCACTCTGTGAGGTATATGCAGCCATGCTGGATAGAAAGCCTATGACGATGGATCTGTCAGTGCAGAAATCGTTGTGATGGGGGTAGGGGTGCAAACACAAACAGGCAGCGACCCTAGGTCGGAGAGAGACAGAGAGTCAATATGAAACAGCTGCCTGCTGTGATTGCTGCACTTACACACTATCGACCCGTTAGCTAGAGATTCCCTCCAGACAGTTGCCATCATCTCTTATCTCTGAACACTTCACTTTGCATGCAGCTGTGAAGTCTTTGGTTCCAGCACACACTGCTGCAGCTGCCGAGCAACCCGAGACGACAGAAGCCGTGACGCCGAGAAGATAACGACTGCTGTTAGGGAAGCGGGCTGCGGGGTCCATTTGTCACTCAGCGCTGGAGCAAAAGGGGTGACACGGCTTTAGTATGGTCTGCAAAGGTGGCTGTTTCACTTATCGTCAGTCAACCCTGTACGTCAGGAGAGGGAGGAGGCAGGGGAAGGGCACGGTGCTTTTCAGGAAAAAAGGGGGGAGAGGACGCAGCATGCATGCATGTGCATCCACATGTGGCCTCCAGCCTTGTTGTGCAGCAACTCGATTTAATTCCCATTCCGTCTCCCTAGGCGGGCTCCTTTCCTAAGAGATTTAATTCCAGCCGTAAGAGGAAGGGTTGTTGTGGGAGGTAAGGAGGAGGGAACCAGAGGTATCGAATGCCTGACATCTGAAAGGTTACTGATTAAAACATTAGAAATGGGTGCTCCACCCATGAGAGGCAGGCCCTCTTCTGCAGATTCCTGATTTCTTTTTTGTAGCAGACAAAAAAGAAAGTAGACCGTTTTACTGTAGCAACCGGCCTGTTCCAGTAATCAGTAATGATAATTGTAGTATTGTATCTATAGGGCTCAAGTATGTCGCAACATCACAATTTAAGAAGCATAGGAGCATTGCAATGTTAGTTGTTTGGTAGTAGTAATGTTTTTGGGGGTGACTGATTAGTAATCAAGTGTGAAATTACCTGTATCATATGGGAAGATTATTGTGTTTGAAACAGCCAATGATTATCAGATTCAAGGCATGGCAAAACAACTTTTTTATCAGCCTAGTTTAAAGTAAATTTAAGTTGATTTAGTATTGTCTTGTTCTTGTTAATATGCTGGAGTATCATCCAACAAAATATCCCATGATGCACTCTGATTTACAAGCCCTATAGAGTTGATGGTCCACATTATATACAATTCATTAAGAAAAAAATGGAACATTTGACCATCACATATGAATGGATTATTCATTCCCGAGGATTAATGCTACGAAGACTAATAATCAAATGTAAATGATTTCAAGTCTGATGATTACTGTGACTTTGGTGTAGCTTGGATCAAATGCGTTACGTTTAGAATCAAATCCCATACAAAAGGTGTGCCAGCCCTTTGAAGCTTGACGTAATTCCCCCAAGAAAATTGGACATGAAATCTATTTCCCTGGTTGTTTGTGGATGTATTCTTGCTCCTAGACGCTATTAAGCTGCAATAGAAAATATCTGCGCCATGCTGGGCTGCACCAGTATTATAACAATGCACGCTGTCTGACAATCAGCCCCCAACCCACAGTTCCATGGGCCAGCCCAGATCCAGTTTAAGTATTTTATTATCAGAGTACAATTTGTACCTATCCTCCACAGTAGGGATCTGAATATTAACACTCCACCCCCGAATAACTAACTTTGCTTGAATCTGTTATTCAGTCCATAAGAGGGTATATTACAAGAATGCAACAAAATTCATTCAACAGTGGGGAAAGTTTTATTTTATTGAGTTAAAGTTAAAGACATGAACATAATGAGTTTATTTCGAAAATAAGCATATGTTAGCCCTTACAGCTTTGTGAAGTATTTGTTGATTACTTGTTAGCTCACCACATACTGTACATAAATGAGGTTCTAAACATTTGTTATGTCACTCAATGTCAATATAATCTTTATAGACATATATCTGTATTCGAATGCAGGATTTGTAGGCGACTTTATATGGGAGGCCATCTGGTTTCTGTTTGTATTCAGAGTAGTAAGGACCAATCACGTTCGAGTTGCATGCAGGTAAACGCTCCGTGCAGAGAGCAACAACCTGGGGCCCATCAGCTGTCATTTGGCAAAAAATGAAGCTTTTTATTTACCTTTTTATCTTAAACAAAGCCGCTGTAGTCGTTTTAATCCGTTCACAGGGTGTAAACTTGCAACTTTGAGAAACATGTTGATTTTTTTTAATTTTGTTAGGTTACAGTCCCCTCCAATAGTATTGGAACAGTGAGGCCAATTCGTTTATATTTGCTGTAGACTGGAAACATTTGGGTTTGACACCGAAAGATGAATATGAGACAAGAGATACACATTTCAGCTTTTATTTCCAGGTACTTACATCTGGATCCGATAAATAACTTAGAAGATAGCATTATTTGTAAAGGAACACCACATATTTATGTGAGCAAAAGTATTGGAACAGATATATTTAAAATAAATTAAAGTAAATAAGACTTAATATTTTGTTGCAAATCCTTTGCTTGCAATAACTGCATCAAGCCTGTGACCCATTGTCATCACCAAACTTGTGCATTCTTCTTTTGTGATGCTTTTCCAGGCTTTCACCGCAGCCCCTTTCAGTTGTTTTGGGGGGTTACTTCCCTTCAGTCTCCTCTTTAGCAGGTAAAATGCATGCTCTATAGGGTTTAAGTCTGGAGATTGACTTGGCCAGTCTAAAACCTTCCACTTCTTGCCCCTGATGAACTCCTTTGTTGTGTTTGCAGTGTTCAGGCAATTGTTATCTAAATGTGCTTAGTTGTTTGAGTTGCAATGCAAAAAGGGAAACAGCCATGACGCCTGGGCGGACAGCTGTCTGCGTGGCAGCTTTAAATTGTAGGTTTAAGGAATTAATGCACTTTGAATCACACTCCTTGAATAAAAATTTCCATTTTTTTGTATTGTTATATTTTGAAACAATTAAAACAGGTCATTGGATTTGTACAGTAGAAGGTGTAACCTTAAATGGTTTATTCACCTTTTAATTTTTCTTCATTTTATGGCGATCCTTTACCCATAATCACAAGTGATATCTCTTCAGGTGATTTGTGCCAGTCCTGCTGTTAAGATTTCAGACCTTTTCATCATATCAATTGCTTTGTGATAAGTTGAAGTAGGTCTACTCTCATAACATGTAAGCAGTTTCTCTTTGGAACATGGAAGGCCAGCTATAACCAAGTTTGACTCGGACCGAGCGGGTCTTGAAGACACTGGGGTCCACGCAGCAATCCTACATATTCCCATTCCTTATCGGCACCAAATCAACCCTGACAAAAGCCGACAGCTTTTCCATCACTATCGACAACACCTCAGTCTCCCCCTCCCCTCAGGTTAAGAGTCTGGGTGTCATCCTCGACAGCACACTATCATTTCAAGCACACATCAATAGCATCACCAGGTCTGCCTACTACCATCTACGCAATATCAACCGCCTCCGCCCATCCCTCACACCCCATAGCACAGCCATCCTTGTTCACACCCTGGTCACTTCCCGCATCGATTATTGTAACTCCCTCCTCTTCGGTCTCCCCCTCAAGTCCATCCGCAAACTCCAACTGGTCCAGAACTCTGCCGCCCGCATCATCACCAGAACCCCCTCCATTAATCACATCACCCCTGTCCTTCAGCAGCTTCACTGGCTCCCGGTCAAAACCCGCATCCACTTCAAGATTCTGCTCCTCACCT
The DNA here is from genome assembly GCA_900291075.1 of Melanogrammus aeglefinus. Classification (NCBI taxonomy): domain Eukaryota; kingdom Metazoa; phylum Chordata; class Actinopteri; order Gadiformes; family Gadidae; genus Melanogrammus; species Melanogrammus aeglefinus. Next base: position 210,986 of record OLKM01000029.1, on the reverse strand, counting down.
TCAAGGCCCTCAACAACCTCGCCCCTCCATACATCTGTGAACTCCTACACACCAACACACCCACCCGCACTCTCCGGTCCTCCTCTTCCATTCAATTCGCTGTGCCTCCCGCACGCCTGGTTACCATGGGGTCCAGAGCCTTCAGCAGATCTGCCCCCCACCTCTGGAACACCCTCCCACCTGACATCTGTAATTCCGACACTCTTTCCACTTTTAAGTCTCGTCTCAAAACACATCTTTGACTGTGACTTTGAATAAGCCATGAAACCCGTCATGATCTAAGGGGTCAGATGGTGGCATGTGACGGCCACAGTGTACACGTTAGATGTTTCTCACCATGCTCCAAGGCATTCTCAGGGGGTTTGCGTGTTGGCTCAGACAGTTAAAGAATAGGGAACAGTATAGTCCTTAGGAGGTGCAGGCTATTGGATAAACAAGTACATGTATGCAGATCCAGACGATGTAGGGTTTCTTTGAAGAGGGAGCAGTACTCCCCATGGTTCTGTGTTTCTGAATAGATTACAGGAGCAGGGTTAGGCCGAGATGTAGGGACGCATACTTCTCCTATTCCTTGATATTTCCCATATTCCTTGATATTTCCCATATTCCTTGATATTTATCATATTAGTGGATGCTCTGTTTTCATTGTCGGACTGGAATAATAAATTCTGAAATAAACTCAGTTTGCATTTGACAATGCAAACTGAGTCTATTGCTGTATTTATTTGTAGCATACAAATAAATACAGCAACATACAACTAGGCAAATTAATCTTGATGTGGCGAGGAGGAACAATGGAGGCCAAAACCAGTGTCATTCAGCCAATCAGTGGATGGAGTGGGGGACCGTGCAGCCACTTGGCCAATAATAGATGTCATCATTATTTAGGCAATCATCTAAACGCCTCATTAGACCACATTATTATTGAGTCTCATTTCAGGCTCGATCGACCGCGTCGGCGGGGTCAATGAAAGGTTAAACGACCGCCCGACTCAATAGGGCAAGAAATAAACGTACCCGCCATATTTGCATCCATTCATAATGTTGGGGACAATTTGTGGTCCAATCAGATTGCCTCGATAACAGACATCAGCGTTGGCTGGGGGAGTCGACTGGGAAGCTGCAGATATGGATTTGATTGATAGATACTGAATATGTAAAGGAACAGCTCGTGGCCATGGCTGCCACACAGCACTGTATATCACAATGCAAAAAAGTAATTAAAAGGGAAACCCCATTCGTCTTGGCTGTTTCCACGTGAAGCGTATAAATGAGCCCTGCCGTCGAAGAGAAAGAGCATATTAGCAACTTCAGCGCAGAATTAATGGGATCCAACGCAGACCACTAGCTCCGGGAAATTGGGGAGATTCAGTATGAGGGGGGTGTGTTCCATAATTCAGCTTTTGTGCGATTAATAGAATAAAGTTAGATTTTCTGTGGGCCCCTTTTCATCCTGGAATTATTACTTTGCATTTAAGTCCCGACAACAGTCACTTTCTCTCCTTCACAAACTGATTTACTTGCTAAGAACGCACAGAAATGTGGCATTAAATACTCGAAACCAATACAGTCCCAATGCAGTGTAACAGCATTATAAATATACAAACATACGGTGGTGAGTAGCACTGGGAATGACCAAACTAGAGCCTGGGTTAAAGCTGTTTTGTAACTGTACACCGCACAAACCCCGAGAGTTGCCTTTATCGAAAAGCACAGAACAAACAAAAAAAAAACACCCATTGAGAGCACCTTGGTGGCGGTGTCGCAAACCCTGCTTTCACCGAGGTGTAGTCCTCTACACATTATTTATTAAACATACAACGTCAATGACGCAAAGGACCCAGGAGGCCGCCACAGGCCCAACTAGCGATAGTCTGAAACCTCCCAGGATCCTTTTGCGGCTCTCAGAACGCGCGACCCACGCCCATGGTCGCCACACCACATTTTCGCATTAGGATAAAATGATTGAACGTCTACATGTACATTATATGAGACTGTAACAAGCCCAGCGTCGAGGGACGAGGCCGGGTGTAAATGATGGATAGATGGAGGACGGCGAGCAAATTGGAACGGAATAATAATAGAGGCGAAGCAGGAAGTAGTGAAAACGTCTTAAGTGACCAAAACCCAAACCTAGTTTCCAAACAAAAGGGAAAAAAGTCTAACTTCAGACCCGAAACCTGCCTATAAATAAAAATGAACACGAAAACACGGTGGTGGGCAAACACTCCTAATTACTGTTTCTTATGGGAGTATCATCAACATGTAGTGCTGCTAGTGTCTTGAGGCCTCTTTCTTACCTGTCCCAAGACTGCAAGACGGCAACAAAGGCATAACAAGCCCTAAAAAAAAAAAAGTTGGGTTCCTGTTGGTTGTCAGTTGAGGTTATGGGTAGGTAGGGAATTTTTTTTTTTTTTTCCAGCGGCAGCGAATGATAGGTAGGTTGTTTTCATTTAAAAACGAGAGAATACGCTCATCCATGTACAGAATAAAGAGGTGCTGTACAACAACGTAATTATAGTTTTCACCCAAACTTTTTTTTTTTTTTTTCAAGCTCATAAAATAATTTGGGTCGCACATAAATTGACAGGGTCGGTTGGAAACCGGAACCGAACAAAAAAAAATTTGGGCCCAAGGGGCACGGATTACCAGGGGGAACAATACACACCAGATTAGACACAAGATGGGTTTTGCAACAAAAAACAAATGGACCATAAACACACAAAAAATAATCTTGATAATCAAATGAAAATATTCAAGCACAAACTGTGACTGTGAAAGTAAAGGAGATGAACCCAATCACAGGGATGATACTTGAGTCTCTGAGCAAGGGCATGGAGCTTTAATAGAGCTAGAATATGAACCTGCCATCTGCTGGAATGTTTCCCATAAACCCCTCTGTTGTAGAGGTGACAAAAGGGCCAGTATGACCTTGGACCTGGAGTATATTTACACGTGGATCTGACAACTAGGTGCTACCCCTGCAATCGAGAGTGTATTCTACCACATTTGACACTGTCAAGGACACAACATGATTTTTCCGAATCCTTTACGCAAACCCCATGCAACAATGTCACAAACTTTTTTAAATGTATACAACTGCAGAATCTATTCGGTGTGTCATCACACCGAATGTACATATGGGTGATACATCAACCAACTATACATCCTCAAATATACGCAACATATGTCGATAATGGCTTACTAAATAAAAAGTCACTCCCTTATTTCAAACAGTAACTAACCAACAGACCAGGTTTTGTATACTATTGGGGTGATACAAACTTTTAAAGTAGAGCATTAAACAGATTTCCATGTTATAAGCATCAGAGCTTATGACCCTTTTCCACTGCGCGTTTTCGCAACGGTACGACACGGCTCTGCACGACTCTACCCTGATTTGAGAGCTTTTCCACTGCGGATTGGAGGCGGGACCCGTTCCGGTTTTCAGTACCTGTTCGTACCTGTTTCAGAGGTAGGTCTAGCCGGTACGAGTCGGGGGCCTAAATGTCACGTGAACAGTGCTGTCCACTGATTGGTTAGATGAAATGACGTCATATGTGCGACGAAGCGCGGGGGTCTTTAAACATTCACCCGTCATGTATGAAAACACAACTGCGAGAGCAACAACGACAAAACGATAAGAAAAATGGAAGACATGAGAAGAAGAACCAACCCTTGGTCGATGAGCGAGGTTCAGACCTTTCTGTGCGTGGTGTCCGAGGATCGCGTACAGAGGGACCTGGACGGATCAACGCGGAACACCTCCGACTCCGCCCTCCGACTCCGCCCAGTTCCAGGCCACGGTTTTGTGTGGAAAAGCGAAAATTTACTGGTACCGTGCCGTGTAGTGTAGGGCTGCACTAACCGCACCGAGTAGAGTCGGGACTATTTTGGCAGTGGAAAAGGGGCATAAGTGAGGGAAGCTGTTGCCCGCCACTGAGAGCAAATTGAGACCAACCTGTGGTCCTCAACATCTAGGTGAACGTTGCGCTGCTCGTGCATGTCGCCTTGATGTATTTATTTTTTTACATTTATTTTTCAAGGGAGACCTGGCCAAAACAGGCAGCGGCATACAAAACACACCAAGTTTTTTTCCTGCACAGTATTCCATGCCATGGGTGCAGAATACACAAAAGCCCCTTTTGCCATTCTCTGTAGGGGCATTAGGGACAGAAAATATAAAAAAGTTGTGAGAGTGCAAAGAATATCTTCCCGCACCTTTCTGGGTGATAAGGACACATATGGCGCATTTCCACTAGCACGGCTCGGCTCGGTACGGCTCGGCTCGGCGCGCTATTTGCGTGTTTCCACTAGCACGCAGTACCTGCAACCGGGTACATTTTTGGTATCACCTCAGCCCTGGTTCCAAGCGAGCCGAAGCGTTACTAAAACGTGACGTCAGCCGACTGCCTTCCACTGATTGGCCGATGAGTGTCGTCACTGGAAGCGTCATAACCGCGCGACGACCGCCTAGAATGTAAATAAAAACAAGACGCGAGACAAGACACCACTTTTTACTGCTTTTTGACTTGGAACGAGATGGCTTCTCAGAAAAAAATCCACTCCTTGGTCGGTGGAGGAGGTCTAGACGTTCCTGAAGAACGGATTCAGAGGGAGCTCGACGGCACCACGCGTTGTTGTTCTGGTCTTCCGGATTTGTACGTTGCTCGGCGCCGTGTAAATGACGTCACAGCGGTTTCGCGCAGCCGTGTTATGACGACCCCGCCCACGTCGAGGAGGCACCAGTTGTAATGGAAACACAACCAAACCGAGTTGAGCCGAGCCGTGCCGAGCCGTATCGAGCCGAGCCGTGCTAGTGGAAATGCGCCAATAGGTAGTATGGGAGCAGACCAAGAATTTCCTTCTAAATAAAAGTGTACCAACATGTATGCATCAGAGCTCTCCAGCCAAGTTTCTAATAATAATAAGGCTCATTTATGTTGCAGCTGCCTTGTTGTGTTGCTTACGTGCTGCGCTTCGCTCGAGCATGTGAAGGCTTTAACCAGCAAGGAATGAGAGAGGAAATTGAGAAATACAAGAGCAGGAAGTATAGAAAGGAAAATTAAGCCGGTTTTATATTAACACATTAGTCACAGAGCGACTGTACTAACGCATTTCATTGTGATGGGGGAAATTAAACATGACTCGGGGAGATAACTCACATCGTAACATGATGCGGAGTGCTCCTGCTGTTATCGTTTGTAGAGGAGCGTGGATACTCATCTTTCTTTTTCTCAAGGATCTGAGATGCAACAGAAACAACTCAAAGAGACCGCAACTGGAACGCACTGCAAACATAGAGACCTTTAGAAACTCGGTTTCTCAACGGGCGTCTGAACTTTACCACAGTGATAATACAATCAACCCTTACTATTGGAAAAATAACAACCAACCGTATTAAATATAAATTTTAATATAAGTGATGAATTAAAAAAATCCTAAATGATCAATACTTTAATAGGATAATATGATCTATGCAAGCTGCTAACATTTCTAAGAAGCTATGGATAAAAATCCTTAAAAGATACGGCATTAATCTGATCACACTAAACAGTTAGTAGACTGGACAAGGCCATAGCTTCTGGTTGGGAACATTACAGCCATTTGGAAATCCTACGACACCCCACTTAGCCACAGATCTATCCAATGGAGAGTTCCTCGTAGCTAAGGTCACCATTTATATGTCTGAGGCCAACACCAGCATTAACTGAGACCTGGAGATATTGCTGATGCTAACAGAAGGCTGCCAAGCAGCATAATCTTTCACCTGCCCCAGACGTCCATTCATCTCTGGCCCACAGTCCCATGGACCTCTTTCTACTCCACCCGACATTAAACCACTTTAATCCGTCTAAATAATGAACCTGAAGGCTTGGACCTCAGTGAACTTTGGGAATTGTGATCAGGTCAGTCAGTCACCCATCGCTGGCACTTGTTGTCTATGACTTGTTGTGATGGGCGTCAAATGGTGACCCCCCTGCCACCACTTTCAGTATGTGTGGCCAGATCAGATGAAAATCCGAAGCCTTATCCTGAGCAGAACAGGGGTGCAAAGTGAATTTCATTATTTATTCATTTGTTACCTTAAAGCAGAAAATGTGGAAGTGCGCCAAGCAAATTTATCTTTTATTTTTTTTCTTTGAGGAGGAAAAGGGCCCAACAGAAGGTGCTGTGTCCTGAGCCCACCTTTATGAACCATGCCTTCAGCCGGCCTTGGGTGGATTTTCTGGGTCACAGGACAATCCTCCACAACTGTCGGACAACACATTAATTGCTCTAGTAGACACAGGAGGGGCCAGCTCGGGACAATGGACTATGGCCTGAACCTAAGTGGACTACACTAAATTCATTAAGTTATACTTAAAAGCGAAACTAGATAAGTTAGGATGAAAAGGAACACATAATTCTTCCTTCTCCATTAAGATGCTTAACTTTCCTTTGTTTTAACATATTGGCCTAGGCTCAGTAAAAATTAAAATAAAAATCCCAATAATTCAACAGAACAAATATAAACCCAAACGTCACATTTGTAAACCTGTTCAAAATCAAAGAACAAAACTGTACATAAGTCTTACTTATTTGAAAGGAATTTGAAATTATTTATACCATTTTGAATGAAATTCTGAAAAGAAAGACCACTTCATTCAAATAATGCAAATGATATTCCTGAACACTGATAAAAATCACTCACTGACACTCTGCACCATATGTTGCAACCTTTTTGGTAAAAACCAAAGCCTGAGATTGGATGTAGAGGAGCCCCCCCACCCCTCTGTCTCAAGAGTACTGCACATCTAAAAGATCACTAACGGGGAGCTGAAACATGCCTTCAATAGGTTATTGAGTGTCAAGCTCATAACTTATTGAGCTTTGATCAAAACAGACAACATAGGGGGTTGTATTTCCTATCCTCAGATCGGTCTGTTTTTTAAAATACAGACCCCAGAGCTGAAACTTTAGACCAACTGTAATTTAAGACAAGACAAGATAATATAACAAGGCTAAGAGAACATAACATAACAAAAGGTCACACATAATCAATTCCTTGAGAAAGATTCAGGGTTTAAGATGAAATTTTAATTCATAGTTTAATTGTTAACACATTACATAAGGCTACACTAATTAACCATTAAAAAACCTTATTTAACATATTTAACATAAACCCTATTAGTAAACATGAACACAATTATCAATTAGCTAACTGTTAGTAAATGCTCCTTACTGCATGAACAAATGTTTAATACACTTTTTCCAAAAGGTTATCAATATATTAAATATCGTGTCGGGTCTGTCACATTCTACTTGTCAACAGGCAATCTTTTTTACTAAATCAAGCGTTTCAGTTAGCCGTTGATGGATGCGTGGATGAAACACAAAACGGTGACCAAAAAATATCCCTGCTGACCTGCTCTTACTAAACAAAGCTGTATACGAGTAATATCTTTTTATTAACAAATGTCTGCTGTGTGTGTTCACTGTGTGTTGGTGTTGAGTGGTTGTTGTGTTTTGCTTAGTGTGTGGGTGTGACGTGTGGGGATTTTGATTCTGCTGTATGAGTGTTCTGCCTATGTGCCGTGTGTGTGTGTGTGTGTGTGTGTGTGTGTGTGTGTGTGTGTGTGTGTGTGTGTGTGTGTGTGTGTGTGTGTGTGTGTGTGTGTGTGTGTGTGTGTGTGTGTGTGTGTGTGTGTGTGTGTGTGCCGTGTTTGACTGCTGCGTGTGTCTGCGTGTTCTCGGTGTGTGTGCTCCTAGGTTTGTGAGCTGTTGATGCCCGCTGGCTGACAGACAATGTTAGATTCACTACATAAAGTTCAAAAGCAATTTAAAAACCAAAGAGCTTATTTCATGGACACTCATTGTCACTGAAGGTTCCAAAACAATGAATGATTCATAAAAGGAGAGTTAATGTGGACAAAAGAAATGCTAATAGGCCAGAACCAATGTGCCTTATTATATTACTCATCAAAACATCAAGGCCTTTTTAGTGTCCGCATATGGGGTTGTGTGTGTGTGTGTGCGTGCGTGCGTGCGTGCGTGCGTGCGTGCGTGCGTGAAAGCGTGCGTGCGTGCGTGCGTGCGTGCGTGCGTGCGTGCGTGCGTGCGTGCGTGCGTGCGTGCGTGCGTGCGTGCGTGCGTGCGTGCGTGCGTGCGTGCCAAGATATTTTATCAATAAATATTTAAAAGTTATAGGTAACCTATATTCTGAATCTTGAGGGTTCAAATGGCCTATTTTTTGGGATTTTCCTTAATGGGCTTCTTTTGTGCCTTTATGGACAGAACACAATCTAAAGAATTGTAATACAATTAAGTAAGTACCTGTTCAAGCAAAAATGGCGCCCATATGCCTTTAAATGATTGGCTTCTTTTGGATTCTCATTGAGAAGAAAACGTTGAAATAATGGCCTGAATGACCATGGACTGGAGAAGCCAGAGAAGAAGGAACTGAAGAGAGAGCGAGACAGAATTTAAGTGTCCCAACGTCCCGAACACCCTCTGCTTTCCTATTGAAATGTGTCACACACTTCATCATTATTAAAGAGTAAGGGCAAACTCCCCCCTGTGCCATCAATATTGTTAAAGGTGGGTAATAGCCTGATTGAATAGGGTCAGGCGCTCGGAATTCAAGGGCAAACCTGCTTATGGGATGATTTGTATGTGCGCGTGAGAGCAGGGTGTGTGCGTGTCTGTGTGTGAGAGCAGGGGTGTGGTGTGTGTGTGTGACAGTAGGTGTGTGTAGGTGTGTGTGTGACAGTAGGTGTGTGTAGGTGTGTGTGTGAGTAGGTGTGTTTAGGTTTGTGTGTGAGTAGGTGTGTGCAGGTGTGTGTCTGTCATTATCTCACAAAACGTTCCGTTCTGGCAAGTCCGGCCTCGCATAGCATATTTCAGTAAAAACCTCTGGCTTCATAATTCAATTACAGTCATTTAAGTTCGCTGTATCGGAAGGACACTTTGTCATCTAAATGCAAGTTGACTCAGAGAGCTGAGATGGTTCCTGGATGGTTTCAGAGTGATATCCACAGTATAGGACCCATATAAAATATTACAAGGAAGTGATATGTTTTCTTTCCTGATTGTCACATTATGGATTTAGTTTGACATGCCTTGATATAGTCTTAACAGGAAAAAGTGATTTAATTGGCATTTGTAATTAAAATGCTAATTGAAAAATGGATATAGAATGATAACAAACAGGAAGATATTGTTGGCAAATCTATATAGATATCCGTCTCTAGACTGATATCATCCCTCTCGCCTAAGAGGAATATCTCTGAGCCGCAGCTCAGAGTTTACAGAACTGATATGATAAAAAAAATGGCAATTGTTCTAGTGGATGACAAAACATCCATCATTCAAGAAAATTACCTTCCAGCTCAGCTGCTTTTATTTCTTGGCTGGCCTCATTTTGGGGACTAATCGGCATTCAATGGATCCAATAAACCGACTACAAATGTGACATTCGCCTTTTGTAAAATGATTTTTCGTTTTTTAAGTGTTTAAAGTGAAGTATTTTTATGTTTCATTTATTTTCCTTATTTTTTCTCTGTCTAAAATATTTCTACAAATTACTGACTTTACTTCCCCACACAACAAATAATACTAGACAAATATATAAATAAAAGAACACCTTCTTTCTGTTAGGCACCTTGAATCTCCAGAATAGTATTTCATAGAGGTCATATTTGAACACTAAGCTCACAACGTTTAGACTGAAAAGTACCGGTTATCATTAGAAACGGGATCGCTGTTTGAGCTTGGAGGAGGGTGCAAAAGGCATAGATATTGATGCAGACAAAGACACATCTCTTTATCTCCCACCTATCTATCCAACCCCTGCAGAATCAATTTCATTGAAAATGACAGTTGAGGCCCAGATTGTCTCCTATTCATAAGCATAGTTACGGACAAGGACTGACTCTCCTGCTGTTACAGTCGCTAGTGAGAGCGGCAGAAGAGGGACCTTGGCTCTTCCACAGTAGTCTCCATGGAGATAGTTTTTCCTCCACTATTACGACAATAACACAGCAGTTCAGTGCCTCGGTCAGGGGTAGGGAAACTTTGCCAGGCCTCTGTGGGTGAGGAGTATTATTCAGAGACAAAGGAAACTAAGAAATTCAACTAAATCTGAAGATATTCTACTGAAACCAACATGAGCTAGTGGATGAAGCTTTCAGAAGGGGATTTTAATAAGTATTTCTACAGTGGCCAGACTACACAGTGGTGATTTGAAAACTTCACAGAATTATTTTTAGTTAACTTCTGCTGGCAGAGTTTGTGTTCGCCAATTAAGCGCTTGCAGATCCCCACCTCGAGCCACGTGATTGTTGAAACAAATATGAATATCTTTGATAACTTCAATCTGATAGTTTTGATATCCGTTTATAGAGATTAGCCGATATGCCGTCTAGACCTGAAAATAGTTTGAGATTGGAGTGCAAAACTCTTTATTGCTATTGAGAATTTTCTTAACATGTCATTGCCACCCCAGCAGCACTATACTGCTGTACATTTTACTTTCAGTTTTGATATCAGGATGTTCTTGGTGGGCTGTCATTATTGTCAAACTTTGGTGAAGAAACCCATTATATACGGCCTCTCAAAAACAATGCATGGCTGCATAAGGCAAAGGCTTTTGACAATTTGAGACAAAGGGCCCTATCTTCCATCCGGCGCAATTGACTTAATCACTGGCGCATGTGTCGTTGCTAGTTTGCAACTGGTGCAGAGCGTTCTTTTCCCTCCTGCGCCACGCGTCGGTAAATTAGGGAATGATCTTGCGCCACAAACCAGGAAATACCTGGTTTAAAGTCAGTGGCGCGTTGTTCAGATGCTATTTTAAGGGTGTATGCATAATGTTGCTTGTGCACCTCGCGCATACACTTTCATTTACTTTCCACTTTCAAGCTCTCATCTACCTAGCCACACATTCCTGGTAATTTTTTTGGGAAAGAAAAGCTGATACAGCTTTTTTATATTACAGAATATATATTATATAATCTATAATATATAGATAACCGTTCTGCTTTTGGTGTTATGGCGCATAACACGTCGGACTCTCGTCTCTGGTATTTCTACAATGAGACTCGTAGTGGGGGTTATCTCAGCCATGGTTAAGAATGAATTGGCGGAAAGGAACTTTGGCTTTGACTCCCTCAAGAACATGAACCACGACATGGAAGAGAAAGGGATTGTTGGCGGCAAATTTCTCCCGCTAGAGCCCCGCTTCCCGCTGCCGAGGGACCACCGCCATGGCGCTGCAGGAGGCGGAGGTGCCTAAGCGCTGCCCGGCAACAATGCCTTTCTCCTCCATGTCGCGATTAAGTCTACTTCAGATCGATGTGGACGTGGAAGAACCAGGAACGTCGGAGAACCCAACACGGTCGTTTGGGATTCATAATATCGTCTCACACAGCTTTTTGGCGCGTGATAATATATATTATATGATATAGATATCTATTTATATGATATTATTTAGATATAGAGCTCCAGGACTCCCGTGTGTTCTGGAATATTTACAGGACACGGCTAAAGGCTGTGTGCGCCTCGCCCATTGCGATACATCCACTGTAAACAGAGCGCATAGTTACCCGTGGCTGCAAGCTGCTCAGGGCCACACCCCCACTCTTCCTTGACCCGCCTCGTCCTCTCTCATTTGCTATTATACCACAGACACCAAAAACGCGATTTGGGGAATCCCAATGTGCGACTGGCTCGAAGTGGCTGTAATTCTGCACCATGGCTGAATTTCGGGAACGTCTCGAATACTGTGTTAGTGCCATAAACTATATTAAGAATCCATCCAATAGCATGTCATGCACTTTTAATTCTCTATTAAACATCAGTCAACTAAATTTATTACCATTGTGAATATAATGTGGAAATGATTAAAAGTGCACTCATAATCACATGAAATGTTGTATATGTCTATGTTTCCTAGAAAGGGAACAAGACAAATAGCTGCATGATGGAATGGTGCTTTGGCATTCTCAAAATGTCACACCAGTTCATGTTATAGCTAATACAAATATCAATTATATACTCTTGACACTGCTTATTGAATATTTCATGTCACGCACACACCCCCCCCCCCCACACACACACCCCCCACACCCACACCACCCCCCACCCCCACACCACACCCACACCCCACACACACACACACACACACACACACACCCCCCCTCCCCAATTCCCATGAGCGATGTTTAATGTGAGAATGGGGTCGTACTGGACAAACACGGCTTGTGCACCAAGTGATTATCCCCAATTCAAAGTCTGATTGGTTGGCAACAGTCGCTAGGCGATAGGTTTGTCGCCAGAAATTAAACTTCTTGTGTTTATCAGAGACACAAATAAACTTAAGAAATGACGGTTATGAATCTGTTTTGAATTACTGTGACGCCAGTGAAGATCTAATACCCATGTGAAGCACTTCGGTATTTTTGTGGTGTACTGTAGTAAGGGAACTGGATCTCTCTCTCTCCCTCTCCTCTTTTAGACACTGAGAGGCCTGTGAAATATATTGTCATCTTCACACCAAACAGTCTACTGAGGAAGCACGGAAAGAAGAACGAATAAAATAGATACATTTTGCATGTCAATGCACAGTTATCTATGTGAAGAGAATATTCAGGAGAAAAAGTATGCAACAGTAAAAATAACTAAATTATATGGTACACTTATATAATAACTTATATAGTCACTGTCAGGAGGAAACCTTGTCTAAATCTTTTTTATTGTCATAAATCAATGCTTTTGGTCACCTTTTTGCAACTAGTTAAATATGTATAAATGAAAAGCAGTTGAGCTTTTGACAAATTCATAACTCCTTGAACGACACATGTCTTCGCAAGCTCTTCAGAGCTTCACCCTAACAGATTGAACCGCATTCCACTCCAGATAGACGGTCTTGGACAAGATTAGACTCACTGCTCTCTCAAACTAGGACGTCTGCCACTTTCCCAGCAGAATGATGTCAGACCACTGGTCAAAGGGTGAAAAAGTGTCTGCATTAGTCATATGTGCAAACTAATATAACAAGGCTACTCTGGAAATAAAAAGATCTGTTCTTGAATTAACAATGGAAATAATGCTTTGTTCTTGCAGCTGGTGTACAGAAACAAAATCATCTAAAAAACTGTGTGTGTGTGTGTGTGTGTGTGTGTGTGTGTGTGTGTGTGTGTGTGTGTGTGTGTGTGTGTGTGTGTGTGTGTGTGTGTGTGTGTGTGTGTGTGTGTGTTGTGTGGTGTGTGTGTGTGTGTTCCTGTGTGTGTGTGTGTGTTCGTTATACATTTGTGGTGCAAGTGACCACAAATGTGATCTATTAGTGAAGTTCCACCAATGTTGTCAGTTCATTGTATAGTTTTATGTCTTACAAATACAACAAATACAAAATGCATTTTCTGCAGAAAATGCGGTGAGTGCTGTAGTACAAAGTGAGGTTGAAAATATTTTTTAACTAAGCCACATAGATTAAGACATAAAGAAACGTTAAATGGCTTAAATCAAGTGAACTAATAGCAAAAGTCTAAATGGAGTAAACAATGTATACATGCACACCATTTAGAAAAATGTAAATGGTTGGAAACAAATGAATTGACAGCTGAATGAAAAGCGCAAATTATTGCTAAAAATGCAGAAATGTAAAAGGAATTGAACTGAAGAATCTGAAAATAGCCGAAATTGTATGTACTCGCCTTATGCTCATTTTTCCAGCCTAATGTTAATAAAAGTTGTCCAATTGGGCGGGAAAATCACCCAATCTGACAACACTGCCTGAACGTCGTAAAAAGTAGTCTAATTTTGCGAGAAAAACTGCCCTCTCCTCTGGCAACACTCCCTGCACGTCCCTCGAGGCTCTTACCTAAATCAATGAGACCAACTGAAAACAAGCCAACATGGAACTTAAACTGTGATTTTGAAAAAAGTATAAAGGTAATGGAAATTCTTTTCAGATTATTGAAGTGTGTTTATTTGTTAAACCTTTGAACAAAGGTTAATGATAAAATATTAACCACGTTACGAAGTCTGAAGTAGTACGTGTCAGAGAATGGGCGGACGGCTCCACCATCCTCCTATTGACTTCCATTGTAAAAAATTAATATTTTAAAAGTAGAATATCTTAAAATGTATAAAATATTAAAGAAATCTGAAAAGCAGCACGCGATTCCAAGCTAATCTGATCATTTTAAAAAAAGAGTCTCTTGGTGAAAAATTGAGGAAGTGAGATATTGTCCTAAAGAGAAGTCGTAGCGAATAATAAATAAGACAGAAAAAGTTATAAAGTAAAAGATATACTAACTTAAAAAACAATAGTTGAGAGCGGCTAGCATGCAGCACTCACCTAATCATGGATGGTTTGGTTGTGCAAAATTGAATGAATACATTGATAGAATCGAATACGGTACAATAACCTCAAAACTACATTCATCATGTGTATACGTGAGTGGCTGTCGCGTACGCGTCAGAAAAATTATAAATGGTTGTTCAAGTGTGGCATCGTCTCTGTAGGGTGGAGAAACCTCCTATGCCCACCAACGTGCTTTTACCTGGGCTCCCTCTGAAACCAGAGACAAAGAATGATGATGTTTGATCCGCCTTATTGGCAGAGTTGGGAATGTGAAATTTTCTTGTGTTGTCTCCCTGCATGTCAAGCCAGGCTCCTAAATCTCCACACACTCTATTATGTATGTTCTCATTTGGTTCTTTGTTACACTTTGCTCAGATTCGGCCCTACACACTCATTTGCCATGGGATGAGAAAGAGCGAGCACAAAATACTATATTTTAATAGAAGATCACCCGTCTTTAAGATTAAATAGTTCTGAAGATAAGAAAATCATTATTTATCCATGGTTCTGATGATTTATTAATTCATATAACCCATAAATGTGAAATGATGTCACAGAGACAAAGAGAGATTTAGGGCTTATCTTTCTGTGAGGCAGAGTTAGTTTTAGGTAATTACCAATGCTATTAACATTGTGTATTGCTGTTAATTAAACACATCCTTGTTAAAGATTTTGAGACAGGTTTGATTAGGCGCGAAGATCTCATGCATTAGAGGTAAACCGATATGGCTGTACTTTAACTAAAACATATACCCTTGCCCAGAGACTTGATGCATCACTTGGAATGCCATGTGAGGAGATGCTTTGACAAAAATAAGATCATAGACTTTTTTGAGAAATTGTTATCTGGCAAGGGGGAGAGTGTTTCAATGGATATCCTGGAGATGTCATGGAGTTTGTTAATGCACATCTCTATCCACCTAAAACTCTGTGCTGCCTCCCTTTTTCAAAAGCAGCTCTGCTACCTTAAAAAAACAGGAGATGAAAATTGTGTTTGCATGGAAACCTCTCTCTCGACTTTAGATTGATTAATGAGATCAATATTACAACTGTTTTGTATTGTCCTTTACCAATACTAGCCAGACTCGTAAGTTTCCACTTAGAGCCTTGATTTTAAAAAGGACCCGCGGCATATCGCTCTCCGTTTTGCCTCCTTTTCCCTGGTGTTCTGATGTTTTTTTCTCAACCATAAAGTTTTTCCTCCCAGACTTTTCTTCAAGCTTGCGTTTCCGTATCTACTTTACTTTGACGTGTTGTTTGTTGGGTCTGTCCCTCAAACACTTTCTCCCTCCTCATGAGCAACCGCTCCCTTTCTTCAGTGTTGTCCACTAAAGTAAAAGAAACAAAACCGACTGGTATTACAATCTCACCTATTTATCCCAGTAATAAATCACCACAATTCCCTTTACTACTCCTATGTAAATGCGCCACATACCTCATACTTCTGTGGCGCAGATGGGTATCTCACCTCCCTTGTCCAAAAGATGAGGTGTTCCTCTGTGGCTTGGACTTCAGTGTGGTCGGCTTCGTTGATGGTCCGAGCCTTTGCAGTACTGCTCCAGGACGGACGGCGGTACCGGTACCGTTACCGCGTTCACGCTGAGAGCTGTTAGCCTGTTGAAGAGTAAGCACAGTACCAATTCGAGAGTATTCGTTTTTTGGTTTCAAAAGCTACAGAAAGGAAACAAAAAGAAACTCGAGCGCCCAATTAGAACATTGACCGACATAGGCCACATGCATAGCGAAAGCCAATTGGCTGTTTGGGAGGCACGCGTGTGGCTCATAGCTATGGCTTAACGTGATGAGTAATTAAAAGCCTGGTTTTAAGTGTCTTTGCACCTGAGTTAGTATTTCTCTTTTGGCCTTAAGTCCAGAGGGATATGATGGGTGGATATTAAAAGCATTGTCATGTGTGACTGTGCCTCTTGTGTGTAATCAGAGACGGTGACTTATGGAATGCTGTGTTGGTCAGGATTCGCCCACGCCACACCCACACACACACTCACATTTACATCCTGCTGTGTTCAAAGTGTGCGGTTAGGCCCCGGGCCTGTAGAGCTCTTGTATCAGGGCTTTGCAGAGGGTTGGTTCACACTGTGCCCCTGGATACAAGGACTTTAGAACAAGGCCATGGCTTTAAGTATGTCTGCATGTCTCCCTAGATCAGGCTAAAAGCTCCGATCTGTCTGCCTCTTTCCTTTTCAACTTCAAATAAAATAAAAACATACTAGGACCTTAAGGTCCCTAAAAAAAAACATGATTATATTAAGTCGTCATCAATTGGTTGTATACTTAATTTACTAGTCAAAGTAACAATGTTATCAGTCCTCTCTCAAAAAAGAGGGAAGGAGAGTCGTAACAAAGAGATGAAATGTAAAAGGCGCCAGAGGCACATCTGAATACTGGCATTCTTCCTTTTAAAATAAAGTCTGTAGAGGGGGAATCTCCAAAATAATCTTGTGATGAAGCTGTCTGTGTTCCGCTTCTAGACAAGTGCTCCCGGAGACTTTGAACGCTCCAATATCCCCCTCCTTTCATCTGAGTAAAATGGTTCAGAGGGAGAATTAAAGTGTCATGTTGGATCCACCCCTAATAATCTGAACCCTGCAGGAACCAGCACAGACATTAGGGCTTGGCTTCAGCTGTCTGTTGTGTCTTTGTGGCTTCTGCATGTTTAGGTCGTCATGTCTGACAAATATCAGAATGGGTGAAAGTAACCAGGACAGTAAAGGTCATGTCATGAGGGGAAGTGATGTAGAGTGTTTCCAGCTGGGAGGTGGCATAGACAGTCTAGTGGTTCAAGTGTTTGACTTAAAGAACAAAGGATTTGGGTTTGAATGATCCTGATCCTGATAAACCCTTTTTTGCCCCCGAGTTAACCCACGGTTCTTTAATGACATGTATCTAAAATGGACTGCACGTCTCTTTTGGATCAAAGTGAGATGAACAGTAAGCAGCATGATTGGGTACCCCCAGTGTGTGCAGTGCAGCCTTTGGGTCATCCAATTAATTCCACCATTAAAGCCTCTCATCATCCAGACTCAATCCCCTGGTCGAGAGCCAGGTAACAGTACGGCTGTGTGACTCACCCAAGCATCACATCCCAGGGTAAGCACCCAGAGAGGCCGGTATCTCTAAAGCTGCCGGTGTCACATCCAACTGTGGGGATGATCCCGGACCTGGGAGAGATTTGGGTCTCCACGGGCCCCTGGGTCGGGGGAGATGAGGAGCCTAGGGGCCCTGGCTTGTCACCGCGTATGAAGGGTCTGGAGGAAGCTGTGGTCGGAGAGGGGATTTAGCAACAGGGGAATTGGTTAAGAGGATTAATGAGGCTCTGACTGGCGCTTCAATCATAATTTAACACAACCCAAACTTTTAGACCCGTCTGTTTTTTTATAGATAGTTTGGCCAGGTTCTAGGTTCAGAGGAGTATATTATCTCCAGAACCCAGGAATAACAGACCACAGAGCAAGAGGTTAGTTTGAAATGCCGGCTTATAAATTGGTACCCAAATCAAGCATTTCATAGTTGTTTATGTAAATGAGACAACAAACTGGTGATTTGTTCTGTGGCCCACCGATTAAAGCCCTTGAATTTCAGTATTTTGAAGTCTGGTATCCGATCAGGAGAGAACCTTTTTTTGTCGCCACATCTACCAATGAATCATGATCACCTGGATTCTCACCCTTTAGCCAACATTAATTAGGGCGAACTTTATCCATAAAGAACTGAGATAGAGCTCAGACTGTACATCTCAGTGGGAACAAATGAATGTGGAAAGTCTTATCTTACCCTGACTGCAGCCTGCAGACAGACAGACAAGACACTGCCCGGACATGACATTTTACTTTTTCTGCTGCAGACATTCGATCACAGTACATATCTTCCTTTGTGCATAATGCCCAAGTATCTTATACGTGTGTATTTCACAGTCTTTATTATGTATTCGGTAGAATAAAACCTTGCCTATAAAAGTGACAAATATGAATTTCCAAAAATGCAAAGGGAAAACAAACTGCAGCAACATAAATTGATGTGGAAGAGAAAAAAACAGTGACAGAATAGGTTTACTTGAGCAATACCCATTGACATGTCTCCAACTGAGGTACAGCTATGAATAATAATGGATTACTAGCCATCCTCTAGTATGCATTGTGCTGAAAAATATATGAAGGTGAGAGAGACAGAGACAGAGACAGAGAGAGAGAGAGAGAGAGAGAGCGAGAGCGAGAGCGAGCGAGAGCGAGAGAGAGCGAGAGAGAGAGACAGAGAGAGAGAGAGAGAGAGAGAGAGAGAGAGAGAGAGAGAGCGAGTGCGAGAGCGAGAGCGAGAGCGAGAGAGAGCGAGAGAGAGCGACAGAGAGAGAGAGAGAATGCTACATGAGAGACCAAGTGAGGAAATCAGATCAGATCTGTGACATTGCAGACGTGAGAACTCCCCGACCATCGAGTCGGTGGTCCGTGACTTATTCCTGACCCCACAGCCACGGAGCGACTGAGACACCACGACAATGTCAGAGAGAACCACGGGCTGCATTCGGATACACCACCACACCCGCTCTGTGACAACCGTCCAAGCCGATAGGATTCAATCCCGGGGGACGACTGTTCGAGAAGGCCGTAGGTTCGCTGCAGGGACAGATTCCGCTGCTGTTGTCCGCCGTCATCCAGCGGAACAAAACCTAATCGCCCTCCTTGCCTTGCACTACCCCGTCATGGCGGGTCTGACAGACGCCAGTTTTGTCCTTTGATAAAAGAAGTATGAAGGCGTCTCTAAAGACTTTAAAACCACAAAGGATAGGGATCAGGACGTCAACGTCACTGAGGTCTCAGTTCTCCTTTTCACTGAGCCGGGGACCCTGGGCCTGTTTGGAGTGAGGCTGAGGGGGGCTGCCAGCTCGTGCTTTGATGAAGTGGCAAATGACTGGGACACCAGCCCTGCATGACAAACACCCTGCGGCAACCTTTTTAGAAAGCGCTTTTGTAACCATTGGCTACCGAAAGTGCTTTAGAACGAGTGCCTCCCACATTCCTACCCTGACGGCGGTGACAGCCATGCAAAGAAACAACCACCACGTCGCAGCAGTAAGGGATAAGAGTGCTGCTCAGGGACACCACACCATGCTAGAAGGAGCAGGGAATCAAACCAGCAACCTTCCCGGCTGCAAGGCCACCTGCTCCTACAGCTTGAGCAATCTTGGAAACTATCTGCTATTTACTGGGGTCAACGGTCCTTGTGCATGCATATATATGTGTACCTATGTATGCATCCTCTCATTCCTTTTCTTGATTTCATCCAGTTCTACTCCTACTCCTTCCTTAGAGCAGATTGGCAACACACACACACACACACACACACACCCCGTGCCCACACCTCCAATCTCCTCTTCGTTCACAGCTCCTGTTCACCAGACATGTCCTGTCACATGACATCATCATGCCAACTCCCCCGATGGGATGACTGTCTTGTGTTTGTGCTCCTTGCTTCTATAGAATGTCTTTATTTATTTATTTCGAAGACACACGCATGCCACCTCCTGTGGATGTGCTGACAAGCACAGACGTTATACTCATGAAATGAGCTCAGTCTGCGTCTCCCTCCCTCTCGCCGTCTCTCCCAGCAGCTGAGGGATGCTGTGTTATATGGTTAGGAGCCGGGTGCTACCCTCACATACACAGGCCAATTACCCGGGATGTCTTTTCGATATTGCTTCCCCGGCCCGCAACGTTACAAAATGGGGTCTGGTTGAGCGAGTGAGTGAGGCTGAGGATCAGTGAGATTGAAACAGAGGACTCGGACAACATCGTGGTCACAGTCAATCGTTATAGGAATGGAACCGTGGTCAAACAAGGGAAGCTCAGTCAGAATCTGAATCCGACTCTAAAGCATTACATTTTCTGACCAGGCATTCCTGAACGCAGCAACCCGGGTTTCTAATCCTGCCCCCCGGTCATTGGCTGCATGTCATCCCCTCTATCTCCCATACCTTCCTCTCTATCTCATTCAATAATTATAATAATATTTATATATATATATTATATTTAAAAAAAAATTCTGACCAAGAGGGAAAAGTAAACTGCCGGCGACACCGCCTCGCAAAAAGACCCAACACCCTCCACCCAAAATAGCAGACTCAGCCACCAGACAATGACCTGGCCCTCCCTCTCTGAGGCCGTTCCTCTGGGCTCACCCATCTCTCCCCCACTCACACAGTCCATGCCCCCCAGACCAGGAGGGCCAAACAGATATGAGATGATTTGTTCCTTTAGCTGTTGGATTTTTAAACAAGCTGTAGGCCTAGCTGCTATTGCACGCACACTTTTAAGGACTGATGAACTCTTAGTGCTTTATATCTCTTTGCAATTTTATCAGGATGAAATCTACTGTATGTTATATGTATTTATGTTTTTTATTTATTTATTTGATGATGTGTATTGGCAGCGTTGACAACTGTTTGCAAACAAAATCTCCGCTCTAGTACAATAAAGACTATACTATCCAGACAGAGTTCAGTTGATCGACTCGAAAAGGAAATTTAGAGAGAGCATTGTGATGTCCACCCCTAGCACCGAGAAGGGACATCCACCCCAGCACCACCCAGAGGAAATAAACGCAGCATTGGATTCCACCACTAGCACCGAGAAGGGACATCCACCCCAGCACCACCCAGAGGATAAACCCCAGCATGTCCCAGTAACGTGCTCACACACACTAACACACACCACACACACACACACACACACACAGGTAAAATGCCTTTTATATGCAGATGATCTGGTCCTACTGTCCCCAGCCCCAGAAGGACTTTAGCAACACCTGGATGAACTGAACGGTTTCTGTAAGACTTCGGCCCATACAGTCAACATGATAACCAACATCATGATCTTTCATTGAAGGTCTGAGCTCAAACACTAAGAGTGTGGATTCTATTCGGACACTTAAATTACAATACACAAATAATAACACATACTTAGGCTTATACATCAGTCCAACATGTTTGATTTAAAACGGCTGCATTCAACCTCAGAGACAAAGCAAGAAGAGCCTTCTATGCAATAAAAAAACATTCAAATTTGGATCCCAATCTAAATTGGTCTGAGGAGCCTAGTTTTGGTCATGGAAACCATTGCCTTAAATGGCAGTGAAATCTGGGGCCCACTCAGCAAATAACTATAATTTGAAACCTGGAACAAACACCAAATTGAATGCCTGTGTATCAAATATTTGTGAAAAAAAATATATGAGACCTTCAAAGAACGACCAATACCTCCCGAAGCAGAACTAGGCCAATATTCCCTCCAAATAAAATAAATAAAAAGACTACTATCAAATTGCACAACCACCTAAACTCAAGCAACCCCCAAACCCTCTACCACAAAGCCCTGAAATACCAAGAAGCGTTACCAGAAAAAAGTTCACTCCACCGTCTGAGTTCAGTCTGAGTTCACGACCAGCCCTACAGAGCCCCTGGTCAGCACACACACACACAACCTTGCCCAAACAAAGAAAAATATACATTACCCATTGGAAAGACAAGACAAAAACTAAATCCAAACTGCTATCGGGACCTTAAACCGCCCATAGACATGAGCACAGTATCTGACTCCACACTGAGGAAGACAAGGACCAGATCCCGAAACCCACTTCCCGCTGTACTCTTCTGAAGTACAAAGACACAAGTAAAATGTCTTTCCTAAATTTCTTTGGAAGTCAGTTCATACGAAAAGTAGCCTAGAAAAAGAAGTCTCAGAGATACACTTGGGCGGCATGGTTAATTAAACATACTAGACAATTACACATGAACACATGAAAGTTAAACCAAAAAAGGGCCACAAACCTGATGGGCCACGGTTTTAACGGTTTTACATTCACTAACTACAAGGAGTATTTAAATGTAACATTTCCTTGCAGTAGCATAATAAAGTGTTTCATCCTAAATTATATTCGTCATGAAAAAATAACATAACCCCTCGTCCAAGGCAAGCATTTGACTAATTTATTCCAAATGTGAAATTGTTCTGCATACTTTTTTTGTCGACAGCACTGGTAGCAATCTGTCTACCAGTGCTTTGGAATACATTATGGGGAATTTGCATGTGGGAATGCTCAGAGCTTTTAAATTCTTATCAAACGTTTTTTTTTTTTTATGCATGGTCATGTAGAGGGACCGGAAACATGGTATGTAGCAAATGGCCCCAAGAAGGAATCTAAACCAGACCAATGCAAGCTGCTCTCTGCATACGTTATTAACCCACTAGCTGCACTACCAAGAGACCGACCTGCACCTCTCTTGATTGAGGTGCCAGTCATCCTTGCTGTTGTGGTCCGACTTCTGATAAGCTGGGAGCATGTCATCGCCTAGCCCAAAGTTTGGAATACAGAAAAACAGAACTTTCTGTTGGCAATCTGTCTCCAGTGGGGTGGGCAGCAGCAACAGCTGCAGTTGTACTCATCCGGAATTCTGTTCAGGATTCTGCATGTTCCTGCCTCCATTCCTCAAAGTGACAGAGAGAACACAAGGAGAGAAACGATGATGACAGTGAAGAAAGGGACTCTGACCTTGATTAATTGAAAAAGAAGAGGACAGAGAGCAGTGGTCACACGGAGAGACCACGCCACCTTCCTGGATATTATTGTAACCCGCTACACGACTCCAATCTGATGGGCCTTTAAGCAAGAGGGAAATGAGAAAGCAGATTGAAGATGGTGCCAGCAATTATGCTTGGCCTTTTACGGCCAACACTAGATTGGATCAAGCGGGGATATCTTTGAATCGACGCAGCCGAAACCAAACCCCGGTTACCCTGTTGCACGTTTGTGTCATTCGACGGGGAACACATGATGTGATTGGGGTGCGATATTGTGAGAGGAGCTCCTGAGTGTAGTTGGTAGCACTGTATAACATAACGTGTATGACATGACGTTTTGTTAGGCTAGTCACATAACCAGAGCAGGACAAGAAGAGTCGCCGTAACATTGACAGCTGGTGTCATTACAACTAATCAATCAGACACTGCTTGTTGACGTTGATGGATTGAGTACTGCGAGAGATACTGACTGCACCATTGTGATGGAATAAACTGCAAGGTCCAAAGATACAAATGAAATGCAAGGAGAATTTTAAGCTGAATGCACTGATGCCAAATATCTGCAACCTTGCCAAATATCTGCAACCTTAATGCCAACGTTTTATTTAAAAAGGTTGCTGCCACCAAAATCCCCATAGATAGTTTTTCTACAACATTAGCACATCGTGAAATACCATGAGGAAACATTATTAATATAAAGATTGATTTTTCAGCTGTCTACCCAATGCAAAAATGTGTGGCAAGCTCCACCCCTAGAACACGTGTGGTTTTCTGGACGGTAAATGCATGCACGTCAGAATGAACATACAATCAGTTAACAATTAGTGTTTTTAAAGATGTGGCCAACACTGCCGAATTAAAAAAATAAAAATCGAATAAACCAAGCCAGTAAACACTAGGTCCAGATTGTACAAAAAAAGAAAATACGTCAATCTACGTCCTCCGAAAGGGCTTGATTTTGCCACAGACATTGTCTCAAGATTATATTCAGTTTGTTATTGTATCCAACCAAGTCTTGCTCAGGGTGAAGTCTCGCTCTGAAATCTCATTATTGCATTGTTGCAGGTAATACACCTATTTTCTTTACCTCAACTCTCATTCACCAAAAATATTTCGCATAACACGAAGCTACACTATGCAATTAGAGTTTCCTCCATTATCTTTTTGCAACACTCAACTCTTGCTAGACTTCTGCTGAGCAAAACTTGGTTGGACACAATGACATACAAATTGGATCACGGTCAAGAAAAAAGTTTTACATTTTGTATTACTGTAGGCCTGGGATCCTTTCCATAACGTTAAGAATAATCAGAGCCTGCCAGTGACCAAAACCAGCACTTTAAACGACATACATTGAGGGGGTGCTATTGCCCCTAAGGATAACATTGCAGCCTGTTTTCACCGATAAAAGCTGGAGTGTTCTCACTCAAAAATGGAACCATTTCGCAAAATACGTTTTAAATAGGGTCCAGGTTAAATAATTCAGGAGTTCTCCTTTAATACAATTTGCTCACATGGCGAATAGTTTTACATTGTTATTATATATTAAAAACCAGGTGGGAATTAAACTGCCGATTTCTATTTAAAGTCAGCAAAACCTTGTAAGATTATCATAAAAAAAATGAGAAAAGCATTATGCTCAAGTTGATTTGTACATTTTTTAGCAGACAACAGCACATGGCTCAGCAGCAGCATAGGAGCAATTTGTACAAATATATTCTATTTATGCCCCACCCCTATTTATTCCTTATTTTGTATTACTGTTATGCCTTGAGGCACCACTGAGGTAAGCACATTTAAGAAGAAGATGTACTGCCAGTGGGTAGTCCTGAAGTGTAAGAAGTAAACCCATTTTAACTTTGCACATTATGCCTCTTTACTCACTCTTTTAGTTTGAAGCCAAACTGCCTTTATATCGGTACTGTGCAGTGACAGCACAGTTGAATTTTGAATCCATCTTTTAATCTCTTTATAATAACAATTCAAAAAAGAAAGATGCTCACAACATGATCTCATTACAGAAAGGTTATAGGCAATCTTCATTTCAATAACCCCAACAGAAACGGTGTCTTATGTTTTACCAATGAGCATCAAGAAAATCCATGTTTCTATATTGGATGAAAGAATTTCCCGAAGCCGTTTTAATGGTTAGCCTTCTCAAAAGGAAAAAGTTAACTAAATAATTGCCTGTCAGCACTAACTCTTATATTTCTCTGATAAAAATGGTTAATTAATAATATAAGTGCTTCTAGGTGCCCACCTAGAGGTGCAACATTGAAAGCATCCTCACTGCCTGGTTGGACGGCTGCTCCACTGCTGATCGCAGAGCCCTCCAGAAGGGGTGAGGACAGCGGAGCGCATCAGCAGCTGCCAGCTCCACTCCGTGAAGGGTATAAACCACAAAGGTTGCCTCAAGGTCAAAGTTGAAAATATAACCATGTTTCAATGGAGCATAAATACTAAATACTCTGTGTATCCGATTGCTTGACCTGACAGAATTACCTTCAACCCAATCTTATTGATCTTTGTCGACAGACATGTTTAACCAGTAACAGTTGCAGAAAAGTTACTTCGTTAAGGTGATAAAAATAAAGGAACGTCACTATGCTCAACAAAGTACTCTTTCTTTTCGCTCTTTTTTATTGCTTTTTCTCCTTGTTTTCTTTGCTGTATTTGAAACAGCCTCATACCACTGGAAAGAAAACAGAGCACAAGCTCCGTAAATAAATATATATTACACTACTGGCAATGTAACAGCCTTCAGTTCAGATAAATATCTGAAAACTACATTAACATACTTCAGTAAAAAGCTATATATTTCGCTACGCCTGCTTTTCAGTTTACTAAATGGTCCTCAATTGCCGCTGCTGGAGCCTGAGGGAAGCGTCGAAATGTTTGTGTATCGAACTCTGGAGGTCGATTTGTTAAGTTTGAGCAGAAGTTTGAGCCTTGACATAAGGTTGTCTCTGCTGCTGGGTCTCCCCGGGGGAGTGTAGAAGACACTGCATGGCTAATGGTGCGGATGATGTTTACCGAGCACAGAACATGAAGAACCAGGCAACAACGGGAGGGTGACTTCCACTCTTCCAGAGAGATGCCCTGTATTCGGTGTATGACTGCTGATTACTGTGTTGTTGCTGGACAGATCAATTAACTTATATAAGTGTAAATTGTTGAATCCATATTTGGCTGAATTAACACTGCAGATGAACATTCAAAAATAACACAAAAACAACAATATATAGCATAGTAGTGACCTACAGAAGTGTGTGTAGAAGGACAATTGTGCCCATAGCAGACCCATATAAAGGCCTCAGGAACCCAATAAAAAGTTTCTTACTATGTTTAGGACCCATACAAAGCTGATGACATGTTGTCAATTTGTTATCTGAGGAAAAGATATGTAAGCAGTGGAAAGTGCTCATTGATGAATTATGGACGCTACTTGCTACTTATGCCAAGTTACAATATCTCACAATTCCTTTGGAAACATAACGTTTTGAGATCTTCTTGCATGAAAAGTTAAAGACAGTATTCACTCTCAAAAGTTTAACTCACGTGGGCATTTACAATTTTAAAATGCAAAACCCTGATATTGGCACAGAGTAGGACCAGAATTATTTTTACCTTTTGTTTATAACGCTAGTTCAGTTAATGCTCTCGATAGCTCAGGCCTTTTCAGGCTGGATGAACCTTGACCTGTTTGAAAAAAGTTAAAGCGTGTTATTTAGTGCCATTTGCAAAAGTGTGCAAGGGAAATTACATTGCCGACACCCCCACGCACTTTGGGGCGGGCGCGCGAGGCGCGCACACACGCACACGCACATGCACACCAGCTGGGTACTGTTATATTCGTAACCATTGGCAACACGTTTATAGCAGTTTCATGGTAGTCAAGCGGTCAGGGATGTTGTTCCTCTATATTTTACATTTCAGCCTAAATAGTCCTATCAATTCACAGTAGAACTACAATCAATAACCATCTAATAATGAACTTTTTATTGGGGAACACAATAATTTATATAATTATTTGGTTGTCATTTCCAAAAAAAAAAAATCAATTAAGTTATTTGCTTATCTTTTACAGGCAAACAGCTGACCTGGGACTATTTAAAGCATTCAATAAACTTAGTATAACTTTCTTGGAAATCGAATAACGCTAAATCTATTACCTGCCTTTTGTGAAATACAATTGCAGCAATGATTTTAACAATTTCATTTCAAATAAGTAACAAATGTTACTCACTGCTAACTGACTTCCCAGGAAATCCGTGGACCTGCAAGGCAAGTCGAAAATCTTTGTGTGCATTTGAGTGGGTGTCTGCATATTTGTAGGGTGTTTGTTGGTATGTGTTGAATCACCAACCTTTATAAACACCAACGTGCATGGACATGCATTCATCAATGAATGTCAGTGTTTATGGGTGTATGTGTTTATTCATTGTCTCAGTGTGATGCCGTTGCATGTTAGTGGGTGCCTGCAAATGTGTGTAATGTGTTTGTTGGTATGCGTGTGTTGAAACACCAACACGCAAAAACACCAACATGCATTGAACACAGATTTATTTGTGTATTCATCAATGCATGTCGGTGTTCGTGTATATGTGTGTGCGTGTGTGTGTTTATTAATCGTCTCAGTGTGATGCCGTTAATATGTAACGCGCATCAGTGTTCCCGGTGAGACGTTTGGTTAAACGGGAGCTAAGTGGCATGGCCGTGACGTGACACTGCGTTCATCGGCTTTATCAGTGAGCTCATGAATAAATCATCAGCGTGGAACACAACAAGGTAATTAAAAGAAGAGACATTATCCTAATGCACACCGTGGGCGAGAGAACAAACAACTCTGGCTGTAGTGAATCCACAGGAGAGAGTAGTGGTCGAACACCCTTTGCTTGGTCTGACTAGTGAATCTCAATCTGGTGAATCTCAGTTTTTCAATAGAGGTATTCACTCTTTGCCGAGTACATACAAGATGCGTAGCTTTATGGGGACCTCTTATGTATATAGAGCCCATTCACCTTTGATGGAGGTCCTTAATGTGTCCATGCTTGTACAAAATGATATCGGGCTTGTACCCTGCGTATAGAGTCACTTGTGGAATAGATGTTGGCCTCTTGTTTTTAATGCACAAGATTATTTTAACATTCTGAGGAGTATTCACTTGAGAAAAAATATTCAGCCCTCAAGATTCAAAGAGAAGCGCTGTGTGTGAATTCAGAACTTCTGAAATCTTAGTTAATTATCTGGTTTTATTCAGAAAAACAGGGGTGATTTTTCCAGGTGAATACATTATGCTTCTGTATCTTGTCACATTGGAATGTTAGTTTTTATGTTAGCATTATAATTGTTTGGTTATTGTTAACTAATTAATTGAGAAATGATTTGTAATTATGGGGAGATGTGTTTGAAACTGCCACAGGGTTTTCCCAAGCAAGATGTGTCAAAACAAAGTTTTCATAACCTAGATAATGGTATTTTTACGTTGATTTAGGATTATAAAGTTGTACCTTAATGAGTAGTCCTCTCAATACGGCGGAGTCTCACCAACAAAAGTACAATCAATCAAAATTCAATCTTTTGTGGTTTTCATAATGTCATTTTTTACTCTTTGTACTTATAAAGTTAAAAAGGTTATATTTGATGTGACTAATGGACGGACTGGAACAGCACAGCCAAAGGCCTGATGGCAGTTTGGCATCCCGCCCGCCCATCAATACCATTCTGAGGCCTGCAGGCATCCAGAGCAGACAGAGCCCTGCCGCCGCCGCCACCACCTCCAGGCACCAGGCGCCCGTTCTCCCAACCAGCTGAGGGATCACTCAAAAGTCCCACACCACCTGGCACTAACCCTCACTGATGGATTCTCATATCGCCACCATCGCTGCTTATCCCCCGTGTGCTCCCCTCTCACACCGAGAAGCCTCTTCTAGTCCACTGCTTAAAGTCCCATTCTGATCTACATCGCTACATCTTCAGGGTTGGGGAAAATGATGGACGTCTCTTTAGAAGGGAATGTAATGGACCTGCTGGATATGGACCGTCTCCATATTGGCACTATGAGTGCAGTGACAGCCAATCATCAGTCCCAGATAGCCCACGGGGCCATGCAAGGGCTTTCGGTTGACCTATTGTTTTTCTAAAGGAATAACAGAGTTAGTGCAGTGGTTTCAGGTAATTGACATGTCAGGTAGAACCCGAAAAGTGTGCATCACTGACTTTTTTGCCTTCATGTTTTCCTTGTGTTCACACACACACACACACACACACACACACACACACACACACACACACACACACACACACACACACACACACACACACACACACACACACACACACACCACACACACACCACACACACACACACACACACACACACACGAGGAAGCAGGCTTTGCTGTAGACAAAGAGTAGACAGAATACCGCATGTCCTTCTCCTTTTTAAATGGAAGAAAGCTCCTTTGTTTTCACTGGAGTACTGCTTCAACCAATGATGACTACATTTACCATATCATTTCCCCGGCAAGCAGCCACGATCTGATTCAGGGAAATGATGTGTATGTGCAGAAATAGATATCGCCTGCCTTTAGCTTACAAAGCTTATTGCAAACCATTAAAAGGCACTCTTTAATCGGTTTCCTTAATTTCTTCTTTTCATCAGGGAAGTTCAATATTGCTGAATAGAACCACAATCAGAACTGTAATGTACCCCCTAATGAAAAAACAAATGGGAAGTAAACAAATGGAAAAGCTGTAATTGTCGGTATACATTATGTTGACTTTCATGACTCACAATGCAACACTCAGCATCTCTAAATCTGGACAGTTGACTGAATACTAAAAGCATCCAAGTTTATCAGAAAATCTTATAGTAAATATAATTGCTGATCAAATTTCACACAACGATTTATAAATCGTCTAAGATAAATCGATAAAGTTTAAAAAGGTACATTCTGTTAGGACTTGCCCAGTATGTTCCCCAAGCATTATCATTCACACCAACATGATTTTCTGGATATCCTTAATAATAACTACACAATCACAGAAGCTGGGGCAATCTGGTATAGTTGGACATCAGAGGATGATTGTAACCATGGGAACCCGGATCGGCACAGCAGCACTGAACCTGGCTGTTACCAGTGATGCTTCTGTAGGAAATAAACACATTATCAACAATTATCGCCTTCAACAGCAGGGGGATTGTGGGGAAAAGTTACATCAAGACTTGTTTGTGGAGAATGTCTTATTAAAAGGGGTGATATTATGCCACCAGGTGCGAGTGTGATTAGCCATTACAAGCCGTTTGCAAATCTGCCTTGCCGTCACTAAAACACAGGGAAAGGCAGAATTTCGAATGGCTTGTAAAGGCTAAACCCGCCCACGCAGTCTCACCCCTTTAAATACCTAGTAATGTTGGTAAATGCTCTGCAAAAACCAGTAGATGCTGTACCAAGATACACACCCATAGAACATGCTCTATGGATGTCATGTCAACATCCTTTTTTTCTTTTTAAGGATCGATTGAAAGTCTAGCTACCTGACCATCCCAAATGTACCACAGATGACCAATTGCTGAATCACCGCTGAGACGGACAACTTATTAATGTGTAAGTAGTCATACATCATATATTTTTTTTTTTTGCCGTTTTTTCGACACTGGGCGTGGTTGCTTCCACTTCAACCAATCACTAAGCAGCAGATAACTATTTCTGCAAGTGACGTTGCTCTCCGGAGACGATATTTCGCCTTTTCCAATTTCTTCAATAATAGAATCCGTTGACTTTAAAGATACGGTCAAAGCAGAATACAAGAATACAAGTCACCACTTGGTCAACAGAGAGTTGGATCACCAACCGGAAGGAAGTACCGCATTTCAAATGCTGTGCACCTGGTTGGCTCAGCACACTTCTCCTTAATCTGCCTGCATGACTGTGAAACGGCGGACAAAGGTTGGGCGGACCATGACAGCCACCTCTTTTCGGTTCCTGCTAGGGTTTGTCTGCATCTGAGGAGCGAGAAGTCCTCCGCTGACCCGAAACTGGTGTCGATTCACAAATTTGTTGGGATTAGCTCCAAGGTCTGACTAGGGAGGCGGCCCCTAGTGTCTGCCGTCCCTTCACGCTCCTGCTGAGATCATTGAGTGGATACGCTTACTAATCCGGCACGGTTGAAATACTAGAAACTGAACCCGGCTTGATTGCAACTTCCTGCTCCTTGAGCGCGAGTTTCTGCTGCTTCACTCATGAAGAGCAAAAGCTGTATATAGAGAGAGAGAGAGAGAGAGAGAGAGAGAGAGAGAGAGAGAGAGAGAGAGAGAGAGAGAGGAGAGAGGAGAGAGAGAGAGAGAGAGAGAAGAGAGAGAGAGAGAGAGAGGAGAGAGAAGCAGAGAGAGAGTAGAGAGAGAGAGAGAGAGAGAGAGAGAGAGAGAGAGAGAGAGAGAGAGAGAGAGAGAGGACTATATGGCATATACAGTTTAAAAGCTATTATATTGGTTCTGTAATTGTTTTGGAAAAACTTTAACATTTTACATTTAATAATATTTTTTCCATATTCTACACATACATTGAAAATACCCTCATTTTTGCACCTACCCTTCTTGCATGTAACTACATAAGCTAATTTCCCCTGATCCCTTATAATTCTGCGTAACAGGACAAATAAGCTATCGTCACAAACACATGCACCTTACAAACTGGAGGGGCAAGTGGTTGAGCAGGTTAAACATTTTAAGTACCGTGGCACCCAGATTGACCACCGCCTGACCCTCACCCAGCATGCAGACGAAGTTTACAAAAAAACAACGCATATGTCTCCCCATGAAGCTGAAAGGGTTTGATGTCAGAAAGGACATTTTATTAATGGTTTAAAAGACACTGATCGAATCCGTCATCTCCTTCAACAACTAACAACTTGGTGCAGCTTCCTAACAAGGGAAAACTGGCTAGGATAATTAAGCAGGCAAACAAGATAATCAGCATCCAACAAAAAGGGGAGACTTGCACACTCAAGCAGCGGAAAGGAAGACCAATTCCATTCTCCTGGATCCCTCTCACCCCCTCCACGGCAGAAGACACAGAGTGCCTCTAGCCAAAAGAATCGCTCTATATAGCAAAATCCCTCCATACCAAAGGCATATACACACACACAACAATACATCTCTTTACACAGCACCAACCGTACACACAATTAGAGAACCAGAACGGCCTTCCATCCAAAGACATTTTTCTATTATGTCGCAGACAATGTTTGACCAAATAACAGTGCTTCTCGAACCCTTGAACCTTGCAAATAATTCTTCAGGAAAATCTATTTTCTTTGCAATTCCTTTGAAAGAAAGAGCGATAGTTAAAATCCACCACCTGAGGCCAACAGAAAGCTTGGGCTACGACGTTGGCCGTCTAATCTATAGGCAGCCAGCAAGTCATTTTGAAGCCTCCCTTCTGACTCAAACAACCATGCAGATACCGGAGGCCACCTGAGATGATGTCTTCTGAGAGCCCCTCGGAGGTAGCGCGCGCTACCACATGCTGGGGACTTTGCTTTGAGCAGTGGATGCACTTGAAGAAATTAAAAGTGTGTTAAGTGTTGGCTGAAGCAAATTATGGAAACCACTCTTAACAAGTGAGGAAAATGGAAGGAGCCTCTTGGTGATCAAATCATCCATAGTGAGGAGGATTACTCTCAATCAGTTTAGTCCCGCGGGAGTTTAAGTCAATCTGCTAAAAGCCAAAGGATTCAAGAGAAAGCACACCACCTCATCGCAAATATTTCTTATCAGTATAGCGCTAACAGGATACTATGGATGAGTTTATTGGACCGGACAAGACCGGCTGCCGCGGGTGTTGAGCTCCTTTTTGTTGAATTGGATTTATCCAATATGTACTGATTGGACTGAATATTAGTTTTATTAGAGATACTACAGAGGTTCTTGCAACTATGTGTAACAACTTGGCCTGAATGTAGGAAAAGTAATGAAATAATGACGCTGGTACGCTTCTTGACCTGTCTCCGAACTTAGTGTCACGTCTGCTGCAAACTCAAGAATTTTAAAAAATATATTTCATTATTAATCTCTCTAGCTTAAACTTATCCCCTTTATCGAACCTTTACACCAGCCAGCAGTGAGGTCCGTCATTGCAATGTGTTTTGTGACATCTACAGTGGGCGACCAACTTCTCGGCACCAAAGGTGAAAGATTTAAAAGGATTGTAATGACTTATCAACATGAAACCTCTTAGAACCCACAATGGTCGTACTGCGACGCCCAACATTAAACTCGACTTATTCTATGGGTGACGATGGATTGTGTTGTTTTCTCAATTACTTACCTCCAATGAGAACACTGGGTGATCCCAGCTCAACCAATAATATTCATTCAGGGCGAAGTTAACGAACAACATTCAAAACCATAACTTACAATTACTGGCTCACCTACTTCCAACATTTGATCCTCAACAATTAACACGTAGTAAAACAGAATTGCACAATTGAATCCCTATCTTCTCCTTACTTTGAGATATTTTCCAGTTGAACTTGTTACACAACAACCTGCATGTGGGCCTGCCGATTATCGGATTTATTCGATTTTTAGATTACATTATAAAATAGACTTATGCGAAAAGCGTACCAAGACAGCTCGTTAATGCTCCATCACGCCTCTGTGTCTCCCACGTAAACCCATCTAAGAACAGGGAAGAACCTTGTTTCCCACTTCGACTACCACCATTATCAAGAAGAAGAGGTTATTAACGCGCCCGGGTGCCGGTACAGGCTTGCAATGATGATGCAATGTGGTGGGACTGGTACGGAGGTTTAAAAATACGCCATATCTGACGCCAACCTCAAATCCACTCTCTTCAATTTGGGGTGTCCATTAACTTTGGTCCATACCCTAGTACACAACACGCATTCAAAAACGACTTTGCTATTACGCTGATAAACACCATTATCAATCATATTCAAGTGGACCTCCTATTATGAATTCAAATTGTTGCTTTAAAAGCAGTACAAAGCAACATATTTTTATTCATGGGACTCACCTTTTCACATTTAAAAATAAGTTTGAGTGAATCAAAAGAAAAATGTGTTCGAGAGTTTTTTCCCAATTATGGTGTGCAAAATGTTTATAAATAAAATGCAGAATAAAGATAAAGCACTTCTGAATCCTTGAATGCTAGAGAGTGAGATATATGCAAGGGCAAGGCAAAGTCACAATAACCTCTACCTGGATCTTATGCAATCATCTTTTTAACTTATGTAATTGTATTGCATTTTCTAAAGATAGCATAGAAACATTTTCAGAAATCGGCCGTCATTTACTAAAAGTTTACTAAAAGTAGTAGCATATGAACCAAGCAGCCAGCGTCTCACTTTATAATTTTTTTGTATTTTTGCCAAATGTTTTTCTTTTTAATATAAAATATTGAATTATGTTTAGGGTTATTTTAATAAAACTGGAAAGTGGCAAGTTATTTTTGTAGACACACGTGGGGCAATCTCGTTATTGCCACCACAGTAAATTCAATCTTGTCGCAAATTGATTACAACAACCACATCAACACAACAACTTTAAACAAATCAAGGTAATAAATTGCATATTAGCTTGGTGCATCGCAATGACAAAATCAAGCGTTGAACCTTGGCTTTGCTTTGCATGTTCTTGTCTCTTCACAGGGACACTGAGGGTTTTGCATTTTTTCAAACTGTATTCACAATTGCCAGGTATTCTCAGGTAAACGATTTATAGAACACCTACTGAGATACAATGTCTGTTTCAATGGTTTCATGTTATTTTATGCCTTTTCCAGTTTTGCCTTCGGCGATATGACCAGAGAAATACTATGTATTGATTTTACCGGCAGACTGAACACGAAGTAGTCTCTATGTTTATTATCCTGCTGAGCCTTGCTTGCTTCCTGTTGAAGAAAATATTGTTTTCTGTGTTGGTAGACCCTTTGGAGAGACTTGGTAGGTTAGAATTTGTTACGGACATTGTGCCTGCAGTCCCAAAGTGTAATTTAGAGGTTGGTCCATTCACAATGGTCCTTAAAACATGACCGGGGTATACAACAACAAGGAGGAGAGAGCAGAAACAAGGTAGCAATCACCAGATATCTCCCAGTAATTTGATTTCAGACTACGCGGGAAGGCACTGCTGAAGCTGGTTTTATGGGGATAGATTGCTTGATCAATGATAGCCAGATCTGGAGTAGCTTTAATGGCTTTTAATGAACACTAACTGGATAGTGGGTCGGGGTTCTCTTGTCTCTAATGGGTTCTTCCTCATTGGCTGTCTGAAGAACCAATTCCCGTAACACAGATTAACAAACTTTTTGTTAGTTTCCAGATTTGTTATTCTTTCTCATAAAATATCTTCAATTTTCTTTATGATCTGTTGAAATGCCGTTTTTCTTTTTTAGTATAATGGAGATCTCTTTATGTATGATTCTTTTCCGTCCGGGGTCCGAGCAATCTTCCACATGGCCCTTTCAAAGTAAATTGGTGAATTCAGTTTAATCAACTCAATTAAGCTAGAGGACATTTCATGGGCTATCCAGGGCATAATACTTCACTGGCCACTTTATTCTCTCCATAGAAGCAGGTTACCATAGTAACAATTTTTTGAATTGCCCGTTCACAGCTAGCGCCTTTCAACTCCCCAGTGCCGCTACTTAATTTGGGGCACCAAAACAGCCTGATGATAATCGTCATATTGATCATTTAAATCAAAAGATACTCTAAGAGAACTTAGAACTTTAAAGGTAATACAAGACTCGCATAAATTTGTTTGAAATAATTAGATTACTTTGGTTTGTGCCTGCCTCGGAGGATTGACAGAATTCACATGGTTGTCAAACCACTTCTTGATCAAGTTCCATTTTCTCCAACCCCTGCTTGTGATGAATACATTTCAATTTAAATGTATCTCACATGTATAATGTAACAACCTAGACACAAAGTGAAATGTAGTTGAATTATTACACAAAAATATATATCATAGTATGAGCATCATTCTGAAGCTGTCACGGACGCTTAATATATAGCAGGCGACGATCGCAAACACCGATCATCCATAAGTTACATTTCACATGTGCTATTCTTGAATAACATCATGCATAAGACACGGCGGTCACATGGCAAGCCTGAAGATATTGATCTAGTGCAGTGCCTGTGCCTTTGTAATAATGTTCTACCCTAAAGACCCCTCCGACTACTTACCTCTTAACAAGGCCCTCAGCGGCCTCCTGCATCCCGGCCGACTGATCTACAGCAGGACAGATTCACTGCAGCCTCCCCACCACTAACGCTGTACTGCACGGCCTGGATCAATAATGCATGGTGTTTTGCCATACCATCTCACAGGCCATTGAGAAGAGAATTTATGGTAAACCAAAAGTTCAAGGACATGCACTCGGGGAACAAGGATGGATTGATCTTAAAAAGGGGAGCCGTAGGGTGTAGTGACGAGTCAATTATCTGGCCCAAGAAAAGCTTCTTCTGATGAAAGAATGGTATCCCCAAAATGTTTAAATACATACATATTTTAGTTAAAGAATATTTTAAATAATAATAGCCCCAGATCCATTCAACTAACATTCTAAAGCCCCGGAAAATTATATGAAGCCGTTGATCCAAAAGGTCAAGTATTCTATTTGTCATTCAGGCAGCAGATCTCCTACACACTGCTTTGCACATTTTGTGTGTGAGAGAGCGAGAGAAGGAGAGGGAGAGAGCACCCGTAACAGGGCTTGTCATGCACTACACTGCATGAATTGTGTCTGAAAATGTGTTTTTGTGTTTGCAAGGCTCAACGTTTGAAACCCTATTACCACAATGCGTTTCCCCTTCTCGTATAAATCATGCGACAAACCACAGCTGTCAGCCAATCAAATCCTGAACACCGTATCACATGATCTTTACTGTAAAGCTACTATAAAAACATCAGAAGGGGTGAATGATGTTTTCATCTCAATATAATG
This sequence comes from Melanogrammus aeglefinus, assembly GCA_900291075.1. NCBI lineage: Eukaryota > Metazoa > Chordata > Actinopteri > Gadiformes > Gadidae > Melanogrammus > Melanogrammus aeglefinus. The sequence goes on along the minus strand of OLKM01000029.1, from coordinate 174,069 downwards.
AAATGCAAATAATATCAAAGACACGTATTGTCATAAAGGTTCTAATGGGACTTTTCCCCACTTTTTTTTTTTTAATTATTGAGGTTGTTGACAAGAAGGCTCAGAATAAAGAGATTGTAATCCCAGCACTCACACAGGGATAAGTGGGGGGGGGGGGGGGTAAGTTATCTAGGATTCCTGTTGACAATACGCTTCACCTCTATCGAGTACAGCTCTGTCTAAAGCACACATTCGTCCACCCCGTTTGAGCAGCAACAGTAGATAAGTCCCATAGCCACTGGATCGACCCTGCATCCATTTAAACCCTGCAGATCAAAGAATCATTGAATAGTTTATATCATACTAGTCACCGGCTCAAAGCATCTCTCTTAACAAGACATGATGAACAAGACAGAATAGTACCAAGGCTGACTCCTGAACCTAGCTCGTCTCTTGGGTTTTATCTTTCATTTCAAGCGCAATTATTATAAGTTGCTTTAGATGGAAGCGTCAGCTAAATAAATCTGACGTAATGTAATCTGCCCACACTGGTTCTAAGGCCTCGTATTGATGCCTTGTGTTGAAAAATGCAGAAATATGTTGACGGTCCATTCTGATTTTGTATTTGTATTGGCAGAAAAAAAGACAAAAAAAATGTACACCTCATTTTGATCAGCTCAGACCTTTATAGCCAGCAGAAGGTATGACATCTGGCATACGATCATTAACTATGGTCCATTATTTGTGACATAACTACTTAACTAACAGAAGGTTGGGGAAAGAGGTTTGAACAGATTATAATGGCATTCACAGCCGCAAATGTTAAGTCGCCGGCCCTTTCTAATTTCCTGGCCCCCCTGGGCAAGGAGGCCAGGAAATTAGAAAGGGCCGGTGACTTAACAATCGACCTGGACTCCAAGACGGTGCAGGCTGCATGGGGCCCTTGCAGCCTGTACCATCTTGGAGTCCAGATGCCAGACAGGTTGGCCCTCCCTTGTTGTCTTCCACCCAGACCCTCCTGGTTTCTGAGCTTCCAGCGCATATGGAAACACGGGCGGAAGAAACCCTCGATGGCCAAAGGGCTGTCCTCTATGCTTAGATCCGGATTCCCTGGTGGGTCCTGATCTGTTTGTATTCTTAAAACACCAAAAGAAGAGCCACCATTTCATCCGTCAGCATAACAAATATTTAAAATTTGTTTTTATTGTTTTGAAATACCCCAAAAGGAAAGTAAAATAAAAAAGTAAAAAAGTGTTCTAATCCGAATCCGACTATAAAAGTTAAATCAGGAACTTTGATTGGATGACATCCAAACTTATCCATATTGGTGTCAACAAACAACCTATTCATACAATGAAAATTCATCACAGCCCATAGAATAGGAGGGCATTTTTGCTTTCAAATCTCTAGAGTACCCTCAAGTCTTGAAGTCTCATTGAAGCCAAGTCTCACTGCTGGCGAGTCCAAGTTAGGTCTCACAGCTGGTGAGTCTAAGTTAAGCCTCACAGCCGGTGAGTCCAGGTTAAAAACCCCAAGCTGATCCTTCACATATAACCATTAGATCGACAGTAACAAAGGAGAAGAGTGGAAATAAACCTGTATGCAGGTCATCTCAGCAGTTCTGATATGCGATTGCAATTTCATTTTGTCTCTTTTCATTCGCATGAAAGGTATTAAAAATAGCTGATGAGGCCACATAAATATATGATTGAATATATTGTTGTGTAGTAGAAATGACCAGATAAAAAGGACCAGATTAATTTAACTGACAGCGTTCAGAAATGCAGCACACAGCACCTTAATCTGGCAGTGAAAGATGAGACAGAAATCCCGAGATCTTTATCGCCCAAAAGGACCCTTTCACGTTATCATCAGGAGCACTTCATCAAATCACCGTGCAGGCTATAATCTAATCTCAGTCTTCTTGCGTCTCAACTCTGATATAGTATTCATCATGCCTAATGAGCCTTCAGCATTACCATCATCTATACAGTGAACACACGTCCCCTGATATGCATTATGGAAACACATGGGTGTTCTACATGGTTAATGGTTCCAACAATACATAAAACATGAATGAATTTTGCATGGAAAAATTTCAATCTCATTAGAGGATATAAAAGGTATGAAATTAGGTCTCAATCCAAAGATATAGAAATAAGAGGCCAACAAGTTCCAGCGCTGGAACTTCTATTTTGTAGAATACATGTTGATTATTCTAGAGACTATATAGAAACAATAACGTCTATAAATCTATACATTTATTATTTGCATAAATGACTATGTGATATGTTCCAAGGTGACCAGAGACCTGTATCTCACTTCAAACAATAGAGCAGTAGCTCTGCACTAGTCACTGCGTAAAGGATACTCGGTTATGGTTCAACAGTATAGTCGTCCACATCTAAACCAACTCTCGCAAAATTACAAGCCACAAAAAATAGAGCTGCTAGGATTCTTCTGGGATGCTCTGGGAAAACCAGCACTGAGACGTTGCAATTCGGCCTCTCATGGCTATCCATTGAGCACAGGAATTCTTCAAGCTTGGCCACATTTTCCAGCTGCACAATTAACTCAAAGACACCATTGTTTTTATTTTACCAAATAGTTTATTGCTATTAACACACACAACCAGATTTGGCCGGTAACGTTCACATCGTGAGACCCAGCCTAAGGAGTAGCTCTTCGAAAGAAAAGTGTCATTTACAGAGCAATAACAAGAATAATGTACCCCTTAATATCCGCCTAATAAAAAATAAATCATCCTTTAAAAAAGGGAATATGCAGAGGCATCTATTGGCATGCAGATGATAGACTGAACAGTAGGAGGTATAATTCTGGGCTCGTTTTTAATATTCATGTTCTGCTTCATAGAGTTATATGATTCCAATACTCCTTAAATAGCTTTATATGTAAAAAAAAATTAAGCAGTATTCTACCTAAATTATATGACTAGTGTTGACTGTCTTATAATATGAATGTATTTATTTAGTATTTATTTTTCTATCAATGCAAGCTCTGCATTTCTTTTAATGTAATGTACATTGATCTAATTTAATGTCAATAAATGCAATGTAAAGTATGTCAGGTGTGGACCCCAGGAAGATCAGCTGATTGCCATGGCATCAGCTAACACGGATTCTTGAAAAATTAAATCCAGTAGCTCTCCACTAGTCACTACATACAGGAGACCAAGTATTCACTCCAGCAGACCCAGTAGCTCCTCACTGAACACTACAGAAGACCCAGTAGCTCTCCACTAATCACTGCATAGAGGAGACCCAGTGTTCACTACAGCTGACCCAGTAGCTCCCCTCTAGTCAGTGCATAGAGGAGACCACATAGTCACTACAGCAGACCCAGTAGCTATCTAGTTGTCACTACAGCAGAGCCATTAGCAGGACTATGGCCTTTTCATTCAACTAGACTGGCCTGGCTGGACTAGGTTTGACCTTAGCGGCAGGCGGCAGCCAAGCCCAGCTGGGACTTGCCTCCCCATTACAACATGGCTACCAGCTTGTAGGTGATTAACTGATGATGTGCCCTCGTCTTGAATTGACGTTACAAAAAACAGACATTTATTATAGCCTATATATTCATTTTTTTATAGCTTTACGTCAAATTTGATTGATTATTTTCATGTGGCACAATTTCATCTGCGATGATGTGATTCAGTTTGACGTTCCTATTTTCCCCTTCCTCAATACTTTGCACTTGGAAGTGTTTCAGATTAGTCTTGTTTCCACATTGGCCCATGTTTCACACTCATTTCCCATGAGTGCCACTCGGGGTCCTCGCTATTACTGAGGTTCGAGAGTACCTAGCTGTAGTGCTGCAGTGCATTGGCTATGATGTGCATGACAGAGTGCTAATAAAGTGGGTGAGACATGAA
>OLKM01000029.1:129338-168636 GCA_900291075.1 Melanogrammus aeglefinus | reverse complement strand
CAGTGACGTCATTGACGTTGCTCTCGCCTGCTCCATGGTGGCTCTGACAGGTTGTGAAATCAACGCGTTCATAACTGGGATAATGCTGGAAACAGTTTTGAACGGCCTAGCACCAGCCCCCGGAACGGCTCTTGGTATTTTTTGGTGGAAAGGCCTATGACTGCGGTTTTGACATCGGCCCTCACAAATGTTGCTATGGACTCTCATGAGTCTGTTTTTTCTAAAAACCCTTGTGATCCTTTCCCAGCCCCCCCCCCCCTTTCAGGATTTCAAATAATACAACGATACCAAACAATAAAATTTCACATTAAAAAGGGCATTCTTACAAAAAGCATATATTCATCAAATTAAACTTTCGTTATTCAAATTATACAGTTAAACAATACATTTCCCCCAAGAGCCGAAAAAATAAACATGTTTAATGATTGTTGTATCTAGCCACATATTGGAAAGGTGTGGAAAGAAATGTAACATAATAGACAGGCACTACTTCAACTACAGTATGTCAATTATAGAGCATTATGATCTTGTGCAGAAAGAGCAGGTAAATATGGAGCCATCAGTATAAGTGACAAGATGACGACTGGCCTGCTCTTGTATCAGAGAAAGACTGGATTGCTGCCCAAGCTCTCTTTCTGTTTAGTTAATATACGCCCCTTGATTATTGATCCATGTAATGGCCCTACAGAGATAACCAAGTCACTCAACAACAGGTCGATGATTGGATATACACAGGGTAATTTATATTTGTCCTGTCAACCTTCGAAACAAACACACACACACCTATTTTTCGCTGTGTTTACGTGACCTTGGGATGAGATCCCCACTGACACATCTAGTGAGTGAGTCCACATCACATTAAATTAAGTTATGACCACAAAATTAATTGTATTCCTGTTTCTCAAATATGTGTATACCGAATACAGTATATATCATCCAAGCTCTAATAATTCTCAAGCCTTTTTTCTGCTCACATTTTCCACATGCACACATTAGAATCAATGACATTCTGATAAGCCCTGGGCCTCTAGAGAATGCAGGGGACCTCAGCAGACTTTGTCTCCTCTGGGATAGGGAAACATTCTGTGGGGGTGAGATATCCATGGGGAAGTTTTCTTTTTGGTGAGACTGTTGTCGTCTGCAGAGAAATGTCTCCAGTGTTGGCGCAAGGAATGCAGAGCAATTCCCCAAGATAGAGAAGCGGCGGGAATGGAATATTTATGCGCTCATGAAGGCATCTTGGATAGGGTCTAGGTAGCCCAGTCTCCCAAGGAAGAGCCTTTACTTCTCCCGATAGGTGTCGCCTACTGCCAAAACCTCATGCAAAATGTGCCAGGAAAACCAGCGCAAGCAATTCAGTTGCATGGGCAAGGTGTCTCTTTGGTGACAATTGTAAAACCGGTCACCTTTCGCAGCCAGATGTCTGCTCATCAACCCATGAAGTTGAGGAATTCAACAAGTTGGATAAAGAATGATAGAGACACCGGGCACTGAATGTTCCTTGTGTCCAAACGATACAGATAAACTCACCTCCGTAATCCCATTGCAATCTTTAAGAGTGCCCTTAATATAATTCTCTGGTTTTGTTGTGCCTTGAAGGGAAACATGTGTATATTCCTGTGATGTGCCTGTTAGGGGCGCGGTAGAATCGAAGTAACTGGGTAATCATGAGTTGCCGGAAGAAGAGTCTGTAAGAGGAACAGACATGTGCCGGTTCCAATACCCGTAACTTCCTGAGTATACTTAAAGAAGTACACTTTCTGCCACTATTCCGTACTCACTTGAGTTACACTTTTTTTCAATGCGAGCCTGTTCCAAATCGAGTACTCTGTGGTTGCACTTACGGAAATGACGATTGCGACAGCCGCAGCTGCAGGCGCTGTCACTTCGGATCCATTATTTTTCGAGATTGAGCGCTTCAGCCTACTCGCCTCTTCCGCTACGTAGCTAAGAGGCATGCCGTTGAGTACGGAGAGTGTCCTCGATCCACCACTTCACGATTAGCCCTTTTGAGTACGACATCCGGGTCCTGAAAGTTGTACTTCTTTTCGCCGGATTTGAATTGGAACGTTACATGTTGTACTCAAATTTTTGGCTAGAAGTACGGACAGTACGGGTATTGGAACACGGCTTTGTTCATGTTGCTGTATGTCTGCTATTAAAGTAGTCATGTTTTCTATATTCCTCTCTGTTGTTTTTCATCATAAGTATCCACACAGTCTGTAGAGACACAACAGTTTTGATATTCAACACTAATCCGATTACTGTCACGGCAAAGTGATGCAAACCTTATTTCATGAACATTACTTTTTGCCCTTTTGTGTGTGTGAATGATGGCTGGTTAAAGCAGCTTTCCCTGGACGAGTCTGATTGGACTCTGGGGCTTGGTGAACGCTGCACACCTGTTACACGATAAGCAATCAGCCGCTGCAAACAGGTTGAAAACCAAGCATTCTCCACACGCACTCGGGGGCTCTAGAAGCCACTGTAGCAAAGTCCATTACTACACGCCACTAGGTGACTGCCAGACTCCATCTAGGTGACTTATTTTTGGGCCACTCCAGACATAAAGGACCCAGGCTGGTGGTGTTTAATTCGGTTTAGTGTCAAGTTTGCAGTATTTATATGTTAACTGGCCTGGTGTTGGTGCCATCTTTGAGAAAGTGATGCAAAAGTGATGAAACCTCTTTTTGTGTCGTGCGTGTGACGACGGTTGGTTTAACCTGTGCAAAGATTACTCAATGTGCAACAGGTGTGCAGCCTCACTCAGCCCCAGAGTCCAATCAGACTCGGAGAGGTGAACCAGCCTTCATCCACACACACTCCCACAACATACCTTGATGCATTCTTGTTGACATAAAGAACAAAGGAGGGTAACCAATAGATAAAGCAGCAGCTACCAAAATAATCAAGCCGTCATGATTCTTAAATCAAATCTTGGATCCCAGGAGTACTAATCCCTAACCCTTCCACCCCATTGTGCGTAGTTATCCACTCCTAAAGTTTGAGGTATTAACCCCAAACCAAGTCGGGAATATAGCAGTGTAGTGCGCCGCTACTTTAATCACTAAGGCGGACGGGCTGGACCTGGGCGCGTCGGACGATCGGGGAGATTTCCGGTTCCGGCTACCGGCCGGCCAACGCACAGGTCTGGTGGACCGGCCACAACAATTACTATGAGCGGTCGCGAGACGTCTGCAAGCAGGCCCTGAGCAAACTTCAATCCACTCCAAAGCTCTAGCCTCCTTGAAAATCCCCGAAATATACAATAAATAATAAGCTAACATCCAACCAATATTGTTTGGCTGTAATATTTTGACAGACACGAATTAATGACCTTAACTGATCTTCCTCTTTTAATGGATGAGAGAATATGTTAACAGATGTGGAACATGTAGGCCTATCTGCCTAAGCCCACGTTGCAATAATTTTGATGTTGAATGTTGATGGCGCAGTGGTTGAAATAAACAGATTGATTTCATACTTGTTCATAAAAGCCTCTCCCTCTGTCATTGTGCGTGCGTGTTTACGAGGTGCGTGCAGTGTTCTTGATTGACAGATTTTCGATATTATACGAATATTGAATCGTATTTTTGCCAGAAATCCCCAATTAATCCCAGTATAAATTAGATATTTCACTGTTAAAGTTAGTTTTTTTGCATTTAAGATATTAAAGTATATTCTTTGCCGATGATCCATGGCTGCCTTTGTGAATGTCGGCACACATCGAATAATCGATTATTCGTTCACCATGACATTTTTGAGTTATTCACATCCCTATACCCACTAACTTGCAGCCTATATACAAGAAAAAAGTTTGAGCATTGTGATGACGCTGATCAGACAATGCAAGGAGAAGTCATGGCTACAATTACTGATGTGCACACATTGCAAAATGTTATAGGTACAACAGAGGATAGAATGCAGTGTATGCTAAACAAAATGCATATGTTCATCAGTGAAATATGATAGGGAAATGTAATGAGTGCAACATATGGAGACTGGTACATTTGTGATGGTGTAAGATAAATGTGGATTATTCATATGCAACTCTTTTTTTTACATCATGTATGTGTTGCATTTAACCATGTAGTGGTAATACTGTTCAAAGCTTTTTCTATTTTACGTCATTTAAACCAGACATAGAAGATGATCTGTCAGTCAGTGTCAGGGAGAGTGAAGCCTCAGGGTCCAGGATGGAAACAGAAACTGATGAGGAGAGGGATGTTGAGAGCAAAGACGCTGGAGCAGCTGAAGAGCAGACTGAATGCATAGAAGTTGGACAAGCTGAGGTAGGAATTGAGCGTGTAGAGGCTGAACCAGATAAGGAGATTCCAATCTTCAATTATTTTGCCCATCGTAACTCTAAAGATCTGTCATTTTTTTAATATCACCCCCAACAAACCAAGTAGAACCTTGCCTAATATTTTTAATAGTAGGGATGGAATGAACCGCAATTGGTTGACTTACTGTGAAGAAAGCCATGCTCTCTTCTGAAAAAGCCCAACGCCCTCTGCTTATGATGGCCCTTTTGTAAGAGGAGGCATGCAATCCTGAAAGCATGTACATCTGAGAATTGAGGAGCGTGAAAGAAGTTTTATACATCAAGACTATGTAGGCTTACTTATTGAGGGCAAATCATGGGGACATTGAGAGCAGATTAAGGGGGAATCAGCTCTCCCTGCATCAAGAGCAAGTCAGAAAGAAACGGCAGGTGATGGATCGTGTCATCAATGGTATGCAAGGTTATAGGAAAACGTGGTTTAAGGCTACCGGGACTCAGAATTTGAAGCTGCCTGCACTTTGAAAAACCAAATCATAGACCACGGTACCTTCCTTTAAATGGTCATGTTCCTGAGTATGTATGACCCTTGCCTTTAACAACATTTATCGGAATGTATTGGACAAAGTAAAAAACAGCATGAAGCTGGGGCAAGAGGCATAGGTTCATTGGTCACTCTGCTATCAAAAGACACCATCAACAAGGTTGTCAAAGCGATCAGGCAGCTGATGAAGGAGGCAATTGCCATTGAGGTCAGAGAAGCCAAAATGTTTTCTGTCCAGAGGGACACCACTCAAGATATCACCACCAAAGACCAGTGCTCTGTGATTCTCAGGTATGTCACAGATGTGGTCCATGAGAAGTTGGTCGCTCTGGCCTCTACTGGGCAGTATTTTTTTCGACCTCCTAAAAAAGACACACTAGCAACCCTTAACCTTGATGTGTCATGTTGTGTAGTAGGGGTGCAACGGATCACAAAACTCACGGTTCGGATCGGGTCACGGTTTTTGAGTCACGGGTCGGATCATTTTCGGATCAACAACCACAATAACGATAACAAGACAAATGTGACTTTAAATAAAATCTTCAAATGTGTAAAAACAAAATAAAGTGAAAAATTAGGAAATAATCCTGCTTCCTTTAAGCATAGTCAATATTTAAAAAAAAACATGGATAGTAAATAATCCCTAACCCTGGATTACAATTCAGGATGTCTGCATTGCCTGGGGAGAGTTTAGTCTACACTCTCCCAAGGCAATGCAGACATCCTCATCTTCTTTTTTTCATCAAGCATGGTAGCGAAATACAGTCAGTTTCTGTCGTGTTTCATTTGTCATTTTTGTAAATCCATTGATTTTTTGTTGGAAGACTCATTTCTCATTGCAAGGGAGGTTGGTTTGTAGTCTTTTCGCTCGGTTCTAGCCATACTGTTTATACGGAGAACCGAGGGAAAAGACTACAACCAAACATAAACATGGTCCGGTTCTGGTTTCCGTTTTCCGTTTCAACGGATTTACGTATAACGCCAAATTAAAACGCAACAGAAACTGTATTTCACTACGATACTTTGATGATTGTTGTTAATACCGGAATTTGTCCTTTAAACATGCGCTGATCACGTGAACGCACAACTTTTTTTTTTATCAGCTGATCCGCGGATCACTTGCGTCCCGAACCGTGAGGGTTGATCTGTACGGATCACGGGAAACCCGTGAACCGTTGCACCACTATTGTGTAGGGAATGCTACAGATGGGGCAGCCAATATGCAGGGCAATTACAAAGGCTTCTCTGCCTTTCTATCAGAGGCGTCCCCCAACCAAATCCATGTCTGCTGCTATGCACATGTCCTTAACCTGGTTTTAGCGGACACACCTGAATGACATTGATGTTTTCATAAGGGATTCGTACAAGCAAATGAAAAAAGCGGTGGATGGGCTAAAGATGCTGCTCTGAGAAAGGTGTTTGGGTTTTTTGGAAGGCCTGACAGTGCGATGTATATAGATTTAGTCTTAACTTTTCTAGCAATTCAACTATGACCAAAAATGAAGCCAAGTACTAGAGTCAAGGCCAAAGGATACGGATGGTCTCCTAAAATATGAGACAATTCTCACAGCCCAAATCTTTCTCAGGATTTTTGAGCACACATCCCCCCCTGTCCAAATACCTTCAGACAAGCGGGATGGATCTCCTGACCGCACACCGCCTGGTAAGTGGGAACAGAGGATAGGCTGAAGAGGTGTGTGCGAGACTTCAGTGGCATTAAAGAAGCTGCAGACCATTTGTTTGTGGAGTGGGCCAATGGTGGAAGGTGAGCTGCTGGAGGACTGTGAGATGGAGGTGGAGGTAACACTACCTGAAAAACGGGTAAAGAAAAAGAAGATCATGCCAGGGGAGCTGGCAGAAGATGAGCAATTAACAGGCAGCTGAGAGGGACTTTGAGGTGAGCATTCATAATGTCATTATCGACACCGTCACCCAAAGTATCCATGAGCACTTTGCTGTGAGTGGAAAGCTTTGCTCAGATTTTGCCTGCCTGGATCCAAAAAACTTCTCTGATGTAAGAGATAAGGAACTTCCAGGATCTGAAATGCAAAACCTCAGTAAATGCTGACTAAAATTTGATGCCAGAGCCACTACTGGTACCTTACAGGCTGAGCTGACAAGCCTCGCCACACAGTGGGAAAGACTAAAGCTGTCCCCCCTAGAGGAGTACAATTTGTGGACCTCAGGAGAAGAGGATTCACCCAAGGCACAGAGGATGGTGATGAAGAAGAACAATGTGAAGTGGAAGGGCCAGAATTGGTCAGTGTTAAGTGTTCTATGTGTAAGAATTGTGCCATTTCTATTTACCTTATCCTTGCACAATACAACTTAGTGAAAAACTCTTACCATGTGATTGGACTGGCCTACAAATTTCTTACTCAATATCAACTACTCAAGTGGCCTGTGAGAGAAGTTTTTCTACACTAAAATTTGTGAAGAATAGACTTAGGAGCACTATCACCCAGGAGCACTTGGAAGCCTTTATGCTCATGTCCACAAAAAAAACATCAATTTTCAATACAATTTAATTGACCAAAGAATCCATTCATTATGCTGACCAATTCTTTTGTGACTTGCTGAAAAATGTAAGGCACTCCATCCTTTTCCCTGCTCATGTTTTTCAGGCCAAAACTCCTGCTTCCCTTCCCCTAACCCTAACCTCCATCTCAGAAGAAGGACAGAAAGGACACTTACTCTGCGCCCCTCAGGAAAGGACACTACTCTCTGTATATAATCAGATGTCTATAGTTCACTATAAACCTATAGGCTACTCAAAATTCCTTATTAATGGTCTGTAGAACTCTTTGGAACTGTCCATATGTACATATTTTAATAGTTCTCTACAAACATATTCAATGTACCTGGTTTTCTTATGTTATTACCTGTAGGTTTAATACGTTGGCATTGTCTATACTTTTTCTAAACTTAAACAAGCACCTTTTTCGAGTGCTATGGGTCTGATACCCAGATATACTGTATGTCCTTGACTAATGCTTGAAATTTCCATTCACCCACAAAGCTATTCTTATACTGCCCTTAAATATCTATTGCTCCTTACAAATTTATTGAAAAGTTTTCCAGTGGTTGAATGGCTTGTTGTATTGCCTTAGCACTATCCATAGTTTCTCAAAATATGTACACTCACCGGCCACTTTTAAGGTACACCTGTCCAACTGCTCGTTAACACAGTTGGACAGGTTGGTGCTTCAGCCCCTGTCCGTCGTTGTGGTTTCGCATTAGTGGAACGTTTGGACCTGTTTGTAGGTGCTGGGGAACTTCTTCCAGTAGAGGTTTATCCAACCAGGGGAGTTCCCATGATCACGAACTCCTCCTCTGGCGTAAGAATGAGAAAGAGTTTTTAGTGTGTGTGATTATGTATCTCATCTGTTGGTAAAAGGATCTGCAGTTTTATATAAAATACAGGGAGATTAAACCTGCACTATGCACGTCTTCCCATTAGCAGCCTCTAGTGGCTGGATTCGTAGCTACAGTTATAGCTACCGGTATATCATTTTCAGATTACAATTCTATTCCAAAAAAAGATATAGGAAAAAAACAATTTTGCACACACCACTGGTTGCCTCACGCAACCACACTCATTTATTCAGAAAATGCGCATGCAGCAACATGTCTAGTTGCGTGTTTTTTTTTCATGCTATATCAGTATTCCAACTTAAAGATCACATTTCAAACACATTAGCCTAATCAAACGGACAGGATCTGATCTGAAACGCAGAAAGCGACTGTGCAGTGAATCATTGGAGACTGCTGCAGGCATCTGCTTGTAATTGATTTTGAATAAAGCTCTGAAAGCTTTGTGATTGAGATCGGGATTTAGGGGGTAAGTGGTGTTATTAAATGAGCCATTTCTGTATGCGATGCAACTTGAAGATTGATGTTGTAGGATCGATTTTTCAGAGTAACAGAATCAAACAGCTTGAATTTAAGAATTTAAAAGCAGATGACTAGCTGCTTTTTAACAATGAATGTGACGATGGATTTACTGGAAATATTGCATCATCACTAACGTTACATATGAACTAGCAACTAGTGGCTTGAAATGACCTGAACATATCTGTATTCAATGCTGATCAACAGTTATCAATTTATTTGCAGTTGGATTGGACAAAACAATGTTAGTTTTTTTATTCTGAAGGTCTGACTCCTAACTGTGGAGGGGCTCAATCTCCCACATTGAGATTTGTAGATTAATTGAAAATCAATTCTTAGATCATTGGCGGGGGAAACAATGTAGTCTTTCATACGTTTGGATATTGATGTTGAAGCCTCTTCTGCCTTAGCCATTGGCCCAGAGACAGACACTTCATCATAGACATACAGAGACAGAAACTTCATCATAGAGCAAAATGGGGAGAGAGACAGAAACCTCATCATAGAGAGAGGGGGAGAGAGACAGAAAGTTCATCATAGAGAGAGGGAGAGACGGAGACAGAAACCCTAATCATAGAGCGAGCCGGAGACAGAATCCCTAATCATAGAGTGAGTGGGAGAGACAGAAAGCCTAATCATAGAGTGAGCGGGAGAGAGAGACAGAAACTTCATCAGAGAGACAGAAACATCATAGCGAGAGAGATCGAAACATCTTTTTCGTGTGTGTGTGTGTGTGTGTGTGTGTGTGTGTGTGTGTGTGTGTGTGTGTGTGTGTGTGTGTGTGTGTGTGTGTGGTGTGTGTGTGGTGTGTGGTGTGTGTGTGTGTTGTGTGTGTGTTTGTGTGTGTGTGTGTGTGTGTGGTAGTTATAGCATGCACAATATATCAAAGGTTTTCTTTTCAGTTTTACCCTCTTCACCATCTCCTCTTCCTCTAGTTTATTCACCACTCCTCTACCCCTTCCTCACTTCTCCACAGACTCTCATCTTGTCTTTGTATTCTGTCCTGATTCTCACACTGCCCCACTCCACCCTAATCTGCATAGAAAGAACAGCCTGGAAAATATGACTAATGAGTGTGGGTGAGTGAGTGAGTGAGTGCGCGCCAGTGAAATGAATAGAAAGAAATGGAGAGGTGACTTTGAGTTCATGCCATGATTTGGCTCCTGTCTAATGAGAAGCGATTATATTCACTGTATTGTACAGTAGTAGATAGGGAGCAGCAATGGTTGGTCGGTCTGTTATGGCATCCCAAACTCCAGCAAAGACTTAACAAGACAGCTCCAAATCAGTTTCTAGTCTTGCGCATATGGTGAGTTTGCACAGGATAGGGCTGTTCTGGTCGGTCGGTTGGTTGATATGCAGTTGTTCAACCAAATAATTTCATAAGGGAAAAAGCGTTGTCTTAATCCGTTAATAACAAATAAAAATAATATCGAAGGCTCCGTCGCAACTTTTTTAATAACCATAGGGTTTGATGGACTATGAGACAGGAGGTCCAGACAATTATTATTATTTTTAATATGATGGAGAATCAGCGGTTTTCCGTCAACTTTCGTGTATAACGCTCGATAGGCTTTGAGTGTGAACAAATCAGAATTGGCCTCTTGGCAGGAATCCCAGCCCCATCCATGGTTTCATGTTCCGTGTTTCACCCATTACATTAAACACAGATCAAATCTAAAATGGAATCTGGTTGTCTATATACTACGCCATGCTATCCGACGTGGTGCTGACCTTCTCCAAACAGCACTTATGGGATATTAAGGATAGCCGGTAGAGTGTAGTGCACTGTGGCCGATTAAGTGAATCGATAGATACTAAGGATGCACCGAAATGAAAATTCTTGGCCGAAACCGAAAACCGAAAATGAGGAAACCAAGGCCGAAAACCGAAAACCGAAACACCGTAAGAAATTATTATGCCAATTATTAGTACCATTTAGGTTTGCCGCAGTATGCGCGGTGTTGAGGCCAACACAGAGTTATTTTGTATTATTTTTTTCCTGTAATGAAAAAAAAATTCCCGTCTTGTGTGGAACGCGCAAGACCGGTAACCATAGCAACGGCGGTAAACAAACCCCGAGATCTCCTCGTGCTACGGCCATCTGGAGGCGTACAGAGCTTTTGGCCGTGATATTATCTATAAAATGATATTATACCATTATATTTAGAACGTTATAAGACGCTGTCACCGAGAATTGGCGCGCTGCCAGAAGCGAGAAGGGTCCAGATGCAGCCACTATCCAGTGCAGTGCAGCTCTGCCAAACACTCCCATCTGCCAAACACGCCCATTCATTTGCCAAAAACGCCCATTGCTCGTATACACCTCCCGCGGCCGACCGCCTTTGATTCGTTCATTTCTTTATATCTCCATGATTCAGCTGAGATCGGTATTTTTTTTATGGCCATACTACCCTTAGTAGGCTATAAACAATGGAGGTAAGAACAACTTCAATCAAATCAATCACATAACTGTACATAAGACCGTGTTTTTTCTCAAGTGTGTTGTGCTAAGAAAAGTAACTTTGTAAAACAACCTAATGTTGGTTCACTTGGCTCAAGTGCTAGCCTAACGAACCTTCATGCTATGTTATCATTGGCACGTCAGTTGGTTGTACCACTGCTATTGATATATATAGTAGACCAGTGCGGTGGTAAGTTATATAACATACCAATTAATTCGTGACCTTAGTACCTTAGCGGTGTTTTTTTTTTGTGTGATGGTGACAGGTCTCTGCCACCAAGAGGTGTGGATGTTGGGTTGTGAGAGTGAGTGCAGTGTGTAAATAAACACATTTTCTAATCTGAAATATAAAGTACATTGTGTCGTTTTTTCACAGAACCGAATAAACAGCTAGTATCTAAATTGTTATGTCTTTTTGCCTCTCCTTGTAATTATTTTTATTTTTACCAAACAAACAAACGAGAACTTGATAAGTGGGAAAAACCAGGGTACAATGTTGAAAAATAAAAACCTTGTGTTGAAAACTACATAGTGTATCCAACTCTTCTCTTTTTTACCTTGTGATCACTTTTTGTGTCAACACCATCAGACACAGAGTACACAAATTATTATTACTCAAATTATGCTAGACTATGGATAGGCTATTCAAATGTAAAACATGTGTTTAAACGGTTTGTAAACCTAAGAAAAAGCTGTGATCCGTTAACCGTTGGATAGGATGAAAGGCGCCTGGATCAGTAGCCCACAAGGCAAAAAAGGAGCGCAAGGAGCGCTGTATATTGTTTTCTCCTGTGGCAACCATGGACGTTCCACAGGCCAGCATAGCATCCATGGACCAATTATAAGATAGCAACGAGCAATGGGCGTTTCTGGCAGATCAATGGGCGTGTTTGGCAGAGCTGCACTGCACCGGATAGTGGCTGCATCTGGACCATATAGGACATATTGGCGCTTATCCAGACAAGCGTGTGCTGGCCGCGCTTTTTGTTGGCGTCGTCACAAATTTCTGTTTCGGCCGTGTTGTTTCGGTGATTAAAGTATTTCGGCCGAAAATGCGCTTTCGGCCGAAATTCGCACCGAAAATTCGGTGCATCCCTAATAGATACCCTACAGATTAAGTGTTTCAGCCAGCCCAGGGTAATTTGTCTTGCGTACATACCCATCAAGGAGACAAACGTGGGTGTTTCTAGACACAAATGGGCTGTTCACAGGCATGGTGGCTTAACGAGTGTGGAAATTATTATTACCAAGCATTTATAATATTCACATCGCTGAACATCAAGGTACTGCAGGACTTATACGCAGCTTTGCTAGGGAATAACAGTTCGTACCACAGCCTTCAACCTAGCAATCAACTAGACATATACAGATATTTTTAAAGGATCAAAACAGCACTTCTAACTCAATTAACTCTAACCTTTCCAAGAATTAAAAGAGGGCCAATTCTGCCAATTATTTATGCAGTCAAATGATAGTCTTCATTAGCTATGTAACATTCATATGCAAAAGAAGGACACACAAATACATCCGCCTATGGAAATAGCAATGATTCATTACATCATCAGGCTGAATCAGACCAAATGCAGTGCAATGCCGTCCATGCAGTGATGACACTGTTGTTGTCGCAAATGTGACCACAGATGTTTATGGCTTCCAAACGTTCTATGACCCATGGCAGCGTGTGAAGCTAACCATGTTTGTGAATGGGAAACCCAGCTATTAAGACACTATTTAAATAAATGGTACCAATTTAATGTTATTAAATAGATGCAAAATCTTTTTTTATAACAATGAATGATGAAAGCATTGTACTCACTGGACAGGAACTATTTTTTTTAAATGACCCACGTCAACCCCTGACTCTCCCAGGAAGGAGACTTTTAAATATCTCACTGGGCAGCAAAAACTTTCAACGCTTCCAGAGTTTAATACATCTTTCAAACCATATAGCCTCTCAACAGCTAGCATTCAGCCAGCATAGCTCTATTGCAACACAAGCCTCATCTTGTCTTAGTACACTTTGGGAACAAAATATGTGTGCTTAAGTTCAGACATCCCACCTCCACGTGCTTTTCAATCAGTGTTGATAGACGACATCCTCTTACCCAGCCATGCTTGAAGGAGACGAGCTCAGAAGATATGGATGGGGTGGTGACCGTTCTTTATCCAAGTAAGAAAAACAATTGCAAAAAAAAACCCTTTGAATCACATACAAAACTTTTCGATTTGCAAACAAAACTTTGATTGCATTGTCAATGGCTTTTCTCTCAAATCTAATTTTAGATTGCATTGTGGAAAGTTTTGCTCTCAAACCTATTCTGTTTGATTGCATAATCAAGACCAAAAGGCAGCTCCATAGTAAACTGACATCGCATGACATGATAGTTCACATGGTTTGTGTTTGCTGAGTACTCTGGAATATTATCGAGGTAGAGGATGAACACAAATCATGAACCAATGAAAGCCCCAGCAAACACATCCAAACAGTGCATTTCCTACACGTCCTCTTAATGCAACCATAATTAGTGTTTATGGTTTGAGATGGATTCAGATGGCAGTGTGTGGGATTTTGATAAATTGAAACATATTCCACAGAAAAAGAAAATTTATAGGACACTGGAAATTATTCTCGCTTTGAGTCTTGAAATGAAATTGTTTTTCCAGGCAGGTGCAAATAACCATCTTCGTGTAATTGGGTAATGAAAATAAACACTGTTCACATAATCATATCATACATATTAAAGTGCACACTCAATAGGAGGAAGTGAGAGGTACAGAGGAGAGGGGGGGGGTAGAGGTAAAGAGTGAGAGGGAGAGGGGGGTAGAGGTAAAGAGTGAGAGGGAGAGGGGGGTAGAGGTAAAGAGAGTGAGAGGGAGAGAGAGGAGGGGGTAGCGGGAAAGAGAGAGAGCGGACAGAGGGAAAGAGTGATAGGGAGCGAGAGGTAGAGGGAAAGAGGGGGGTAGAGAGAAAGAGAGGGAGGATAGAGAGAAAGAGTGATAGGGAGTGAGAGGTAGAGGGAACGAGGGGGGTAGAGAGAAAGAGAGAGGGAGGATAGAGGGAAAGAGTGAGAGGTAGAGGGAACAAGTGAGGGAGAGGGGGGACAGAGGAAAAGAGAGAGGGAGAGAAATGGGGGGGATTGAGGGAGAGAGAGGGAGCAAGAGGAAGAGAGCGAGAAACAAACGTGGGAAACAGTAAGACATTCAGGACACCAGGAGCATAGATCAAAGCAGGAGAGAGCAGAAATAAAGGAAGAAGCCGAGCTGGATGAAAAGGATTGAGATGGGTCCTCCTCTGTGATCAATGAAGCACCGGAACACTAGAGGGAGCGGAGCACTGATGTCATTGATGAGGCATCGCATCAGGGCAAGGGTTACATCTCCTGTCAGCTGCCATGACGCCCCAGTCAGCCCCATGTCTGGTGATGGATGATCACTTCACGCGTGACACTCACTCCTCTTCTCAATGCAGCCCAGCCACAGACGTATGCGTCCAGTGCGTTCTTTAGGGTTTTTTAAAAAAAAAGGCACCTCAAAGCTAGAGAAGATGAAAGACGGGAAGCTATTATTGGGTATGAATTATGAATTTGTTTGAGAAGGTCAGGTTGGATCTGAAAGAGTATTTATTAAGGCCAGACTAAACTGCAAAGCGGAACCACCTGCCGCTAGAAAAGCAACTACAAGTGAAAACGACCGCCAGAGCCGATACAGGGGCAATTAACTGAAAGGTTAATTATCGCTCAGATGATTTGGTTTTGCTTCAATGTGTGGTGACGTCTCACAGCTTCACAGGGCTGAGCCTGAGCAGTGCGTGTGTGAGAGTCTGGGCATGTACCAGGGTTTCTCTGTGTCAAGTATCCTTTGGAAACTTTAGCCTCAATTAAATGTGCAAGCGTTTGCACATTTAATTGCTCACATACTTGTGAAAATACAATAAAGCTGAATCATGTCTAATTATGTCAAAGCATTTTCTGGTACTCTGATTTAATTTGTGTGCCCTAATAACCCAGTCCTGTTACAAATGAGAAAATACACAAAGAAAGATTTTATAGTAAGCCATTGTTCAAGCTGGCCTCCAATATTTGAATAATTTGGCATAAAAGAAAGTGGTCATTTCGAAACAATAGGACATGGAATTTTCTGAAGTTTACGAAAATATACAAATATTAAGGGGGGGGGGGGGGGTGGGTGGTAATCCACCAGGGATTATTAATAGAATAAAGTAAGCAGCCAATCAGCAGGATGTGTGCTCTGAGCCCAAATGAACATGGTCAACATCAGTGGGGTGTAAGCCCACCAGTGCTGTGTGTGGGGGAAGGAAGGAAGGAAGGAGGAAGGAAGGACACACGGACAGACAGACAGAGACTGTGGCTGGTCCTGTCTAATGGTCTCGCGTCTTGGCATCCCGTGTCAGGAAGAAGAGGATTTATTCTCCACACAGGAGGTCAAACGTAGCCGTTACCATAGAGACAATGCAGACTGAGATGGTTTTCACGTCAATGAATTCATCTTTTTTTGAAACGCATCATCTGGGCGGTGTGCTGTCCCCTTAAAGATCAGATCATATGTTGTTAAATATTGGGAGTTGGCTCTGCGACTACGCATGTGTTAAAGTGCTCATGTCATGCTACCAGGCATGGGTGTGATTAGCTGGTACAAGCCGTTTGGCACAGGGAAGGAATGATTTTCATGTGACATCCGGGTAGGCGTGTTCACCCAGATATATAAAGGATAGATGAGCAATGTCTGCTACAGTCCATGCTGTCCATACAGTCCATACAGTCCAGGCTGGTAGACTGATCTATCATCCTTCCCTATGCCAAACAGCACAGGGAAGTCACCACAGTCACTCTGGTGGCATGACATGACCCCATGAGAACCGAAAACTCACATCTGGTCATATTTGAGAAGTCTAAACATTATTGTTAAGAGTTTGTGGAAAGGGATAGTTGAGTATGACTTTATATTTTGGACAAAAGAAGGCAGTGTGATGGCAAGGGTGTAAAACAGAGGTCTTCAACAGGGGGTCCGCAACCCCTGCAGGGGGGGGGGGGGGGGGGGGTCGCAAAGGATTTGGTTGATTAAACATTTTTTTATATTCCCCCCGCAATTTTTTCCACAAATTGAAATGTTTTCAAATACACATTAACATGAATCCAACACACTAGCCACGTTTACATGGACACTTTTGATCCGATTTCTAATGGGGTTGATAAGTTACAGAGGGGTTGACTACTTGCGGAGTGTTAAGAAAGACACTAACAAACATCACCAATTTTCGTTTCCACATTTGTTTTAAAAATGTCCATTTGAATAGCTTTTATGCAAGTTTACATGCAATTGACACATTGTTGATCTTGGCAGGCATCAGTTTATTAGAGAGCCTGGTCTCACAGGAATCCGTGTAATGACTACGGTAGCTTAACTCAAAATCCGTGGGATCATTACGCAAACACGCCGATTTCCGTAATATGCGCACGGACACAAATCCCCGTTTCACCGAGCGAGTCGACCTAGTCACACAGGGATCCGTCAAATGACTATATATATATATATATATATATATATATATATATATATATATATATATATATAATATATATATATATATATATATATATATATTATATAATATATATATATATATCACCTATATGTCACGTGATTTCGTGCTCATTGCGCACAACCGTTAATCTATTGAATCGTGTCCCAGAGCACGGTTGCACCTTTTTCGTCTTCCACAGAACGGAATGTCAAACCATTCATTTTGAGTTAAGCGCCCGTGGTCGACCCGCTCGTTGAAACGGGGATCTATGTCCGTGCGCATATTACGGAAATCGGCGTGTTTCCGTAATGATCCCATGGATTTTGAGTTAAGCGTCCATAGTCATTTCACGGATTCCTGTGAGACCAGGTTGTTATTAGATTATGTTTATGAATGGCAGTGGCATGGCCACCCTACTCACTGTACCTTGCACATGTTTAAAATAAAAACATGATTATGAACCTGTGTATTATTTGAATATCTTAGTATTGAAGGCAAAATAACAAGGTACATTTATATATGGCACTATAGGACCAGGACGTTGAAGACCCCTGGTGTAAAACATAAAGTTCCTTGTTCCTTCCAAAAGGTCTGCAAGCAACCCATAGACATCCTTGAGCAAGATTGCTAATGTTACATTGCTGAAATGACTCTTTGTAGCCAAGATTGCAATATCATTCACCCAACAGGACCAATTTAATGTACAGAGATAAATTCATTCATGAGATCAATTCCTTTAGGAAGTCAAACTATGCAGTCCATTAAATCTTAGTAGCCTACAATTGTCAGGTTTTAATATTTGTTCCAGTTATGTCGATATTTTAGTTTTTGTCAGGCACCTCGTTACGGCAACAGGGTACGACTGGCCTTCCCTTTTCTCGTCACAAATTGGATTCTGACTGCAGCGCTTATCAGTTGTAAGGGTTGTAACCTTCTAGCACAGGACAATCTGTAGGGCTTTTATACTGATGTGGAATTTTTGTTTTTAACTCCTCACTTTCCATTTTGAAAGAGCAGGCGGATATCATTGTGGATACATTGAATCCATCACCTTTTGGGAACCTTTGGATTAATTCTGAGCCCCTTTCATACATCTGGTATGTTCAAGAACAAGAATAGAGGTACAATTTCTGCCAGTATGACTGTTGATGAATGAACGCAGGAACGGCACATAAAGGTTTATATCTCTCGAATTTCAAAATACGGTCATTTGAGTTGGCCTCAAAAAGGTGACATATTATACCACCGGGTGTGAGTGTGATAAGCCATTACAAGCCGTTTTAAAAAACGGCCTCTTCTGACATCAAGTATTGCTACAGTCCACTGGGTAGGCTGGTAGATTGATCTATCCAGCGATTGATTATTTAATCAGTTTGTTGCTCTTCTTTATGTGCAAGGAGAAACGGTCTGGTTTAAATTAACTGGAAAATAAATGTGGTAGCCGAGATCAATGCCCCAGCCACCAATGTCCAATGTAATCCTTCTGGATTAATAATTATCCTTTAGATCAGTTCCTTGATCTTCCATCAGAAAGATCTTTTGGCTGCTAGGTGTGTCCACTGGAGTAAAAGGACATGGCATTTGAAGTAGCTTGGTATTATAAATTCAATTAAAAAGTTGAATGACCACACAGCTTGAAATTTTCCCAGTAGGCTACATCACTTTAGCCTCCATATTTAATAATTTGGTTTTTTTTTAATGGGGATACACTTTTTCTGCAAAAGGGCTGTTGGTGTCCACAGTTTTATGTTACATTCTCTCTTAAATGTACATAAGATGTTTATTTAATGTGTTCTTGGATATGGATATTGAGCTTATCCCTAGAGGGTTGTGTGTCTTTAAACACTGTGTAAAGACCAGCAATATTGGGAGATTTTGGTGGTTTATACCATACAAACTAGTATTCAATTTGCATAGTGCTAAACTGTGCATAATGCATTTGGTACTTTTTTAGCCTTTACAACTGACAATTGGTGCTGGCACTATGACCTTGTATCTGTTTAAATCAAGGTATTTGCTTTTTTTTTTAAAAAAACAACACAATGTAATCAATGTAGAATTTTGGTTTCTGTTTTCAGTTTCTTTTTCAACTTGTGATGTCACAAGTGGATTGATTTTGAATCAACTTCACAGCATGTGATTAGTAGTTTGGGTTGTAGTTTGGTACGGTGAGTATATTGTAGAAAGGGTCAATAAGCCTGAATTGCACTGGTCAATTGGCCCATAATGAAGTTGGTGTATATTTAATGTAATGATTGATAAAGATAAAGATGTATTGTTTGAAATGGAGATATAATAACTGGAAAAGGGTGATGGATGGGACATGGATTTATCCCTGATTTAAAAATTAAACTTCTCGGGGGAGACAGCAGAGGAACTGGGCCCTGACCCCTGAACATAAAAAGGGGTAGGTAGGGGTTAGGGTTATTTGGTTACAGAGGTATTGTACCAAAGAGAAACTCATTTGTACAGGTTGATTAAGCTTTCCAAAGGATTTTAAATCAGTGTATTTCTACAGTGGCAAGTCTACACCTTGTTGAACTTAAAACCTTTACAAACACGTT
Organism: Melanogrammus aeglefinus; assembly: GCA_900291075.1. Classification (NCBI taxonomy): domain Eukaryota; kingdom Metazoa; phylum Chordata; class Actinopteri; order Gadiformes; family Gadidae; genus Melanogrammus; species Melanogrammus aeglefinus. The sequence goes on along the minus strand of OLKM01000029.1, from coordinate 149,349 downwards.
TTCTAAACACGTTAGTCCAGGCAGCAGTATTTGTCTGTTCACTGATGTGGGCCAAGGTTGTGTTCACTGCTAGCCAGTGCTTACAGATTCCCTCCTCCAGCAACATGATAGGTCAAAACAATTAAGAAGAATGTGAAAGTGAAAGTCCCTGTTCAGCCACATTTGAGTTAGTCTGCTGTCTCAAAATCAGACTTGGTGGCGTGGTGTGAATTGTGTGACTAGTTGTGTTTGCAACTGTTGTTTATGTGGTTTATGTTCTGAAGGCGTGGCCTAAGCCACTTGCTACCAATCCAACATAGGATTGAAGTTGTTTGCCAGCCTAAAGTTCCTCTGTGAGTTTGTTGAGTTAGGTTCTGTAATAATAATAATAATAATGTAAATAATATATTTGGTTTATACAGCACCTTTTATTGTCACGGACAATCCAAAGGTGCTTAAATGTGCATTAAACAATACAACACAAAGAAATACTAAATGGCTTAATTAATAGCATCTCAAATTAAAAATATGAAAGCAAGTTTTAAAGAGGCCAGAAGGGGAAAGGTGAGTTTGTTCAAACGGCCAAAGGTGCATGCAAGATGGTGGGGCAACCATTGTCAATTTTGATGGTGTACTTTTGATTTACCTCCTAAAAACAATGCATGAGAAAGCTAACTTGGTCACCTTTAACAGTGTGCGATTGCTGTGTGTGAGCAATCGCTTGATTTCATAAGCAAGTCATCACACTTCAAATTTGAGTGCTTTTTGTGCAAAACGGCAATAAGCAACGGTGCTAAGCAAGTAAAACAACTGCACGGTAAGTAGAAGCACACATACACGTGTGTGTGTGTGTGTGTGTGTGTGTGTGTGTGTGTGTGTGTGTGTGTGTGTGTGTGTGTGTGTGTGTGTGTGTGTGTGTGTGTGTGTGTGTGTGTGTGTGTGTGTGTGTGTGTGTGTGTGTGTGTGTGTGTGTGTGTGTGTGTGTGTGTGTGTGTTCCCTCTATCTCCACAAGGGAGATTAGACTTGGTTGCAGCATGACCAGACAGAGATTTCTCTTGTTTAGTTCATGTAATCCTTTATCCTGCGACTGTCCAGCATTTAAAACATAACAAAAAATGAGCGTGGTCCATGCATGTTAAAGCATTTCGTTTTACCCCTTTACTTGGGCAATAGTGTGGTCATGGTGGATTAGACAGTGGTTACAAGCCAAATAATTTGCATTCTAATTATGTTGGAGTGGCATAACAATATTTTGTACTTAGTTTTAGTAATTTGTTTTTGGACTTTAACTGGTAAGAAGCCCCAAGCTTTTACAACATGAAAGTGCATGCGGTAACCTTGAGATATGAAAATTCCTATCTTCAAAAGATCTAACAACCATAAACATCCGGAACACTTCTTTGTTGCTTGTGTGAAATTGTTCTCTTATAATTAGTGAAGTAGCAGACACTTTTCTCTCCAGTAGGAGAGAAAACGCTGTAATTGGTATCCTGAACTCCCAGTACGCACATTCAAAATTCAGGGACTTAATCACTATTGTTAATATATTTGGTCCACTAGTAAGCCGGTGTTTTCCAATTGGGAATTACTCTGCACAGAGCCGTGCTAACTTCTGAGCATGACATCTAGGCCTACTGTAAATTATGTTCCTCTCCCTGGGCCTGTTCATTCTGTACTCCTTACAGCATTTTGCAAAGTAAGTGGCCTTCTATACTGTAGGCAGAGTTGGTATATATCTTTTTTTTGTCAGTTCAATCCGTCTATTCTGTTGGTATAGTGCTGTGGCACTCCAACACTAGCTGATGCTTCTCATTGTTTGACTGAGCATTTTTCTATCAGATAGGAATGTTTCCTTCATCATTGAATAGTTGTGTGCTGCTCGATGAAATAAATGTTTACCTGATAGTGGCACCGCTAACATTGAGGATCTTTGAAAGTGTTCTCTGCTGTTAACGTTGTCCTTCTAAACATACAATCTATAACTGAGGCATTGAAATGCATGTGTCTGCGTGCGTGCGTGCGTGCATAAGTGTGGAGAGAGATTAGCAGGACTTGGCAAAGCCTTTGTAAGTACCGATAGGTTTCTGTTCATTTATTTTCTGGTCATTGAGAACTGCCCTCCATCATGAATTCCATTCAGATGCATTAAGTGGATGGGAGCACATATTCCCCACTGTTATGTTCTGAATAAAGTATTTATCTGCAGAATCTTTGATCAAATGTGTTGACCTTAGGGCTATGATTTATTATTATTTTCTTTAGACGTATCCCTTCAGGGTGTAAAGGCTAATACATTATCTACTCATTGGGCCTGAAAGTAATCATTTTTGTAAATAAAGATTCGGATAAGTTACATGTTACAACTCCGATAAGTTTTGTACAGCAGGTTTTGAGAGGTTAACTATACTTTCTCACACTAGTCTCGAGTATCCAGTTTTTCTCTCTCTACTGTCGCCTTGAAGCAATCTCTCTAGGGGCCCTATCGTGCATCCAGCGCAAATTACTTGCTCGCATGTAACGCTGCTAGTTTGCACCCGGCGCAAAGCTGATTTTCCCCCACAACAAACTCGCGCCACTAAACTTGCGCACTGAGGAGTGTCGATGAAAAGCGGGGGCGTGTTCCGGTGCAAATGGTACATGGTGCTATCTTACAGACCGATAAAGCAGTTGTGCAACTGACCGCAAATATCTGGTCCAAGTGCACTAGCGGATAGCGCAGTTGGTGTTGCTATTTTGACGTACCACGGCAGGTCGGAATTGCAACATAAGCTTACAAACCAGTAGGCTACACACAGCACAAACATGCAAACGATTTGCCTAATTTAAATATTATGATGATGTGGATTGGGGGGAAAAAAAAATCCATAGGGGCTGCATGAATGAACGCTGTAGTAGGCTATGTCATGCGTTAAAATAATAATATGCAGAATAATAAACTCAAGCAAATATCCCAGCCTTCCAAAACAAAAACTTGTTTTAGGGTAAATGATAACGTTGGTTAATTATTTGGGAAAGAACAGCTGATAAAGTGGTAATAAGTTGTAGTTTTAAATCAATGCATCTTCAAACAGCGTACAGCAAACATATATTTTCTTGACAGACATCGTGTACAAGCCCATAACTTTGAGGATTGATGAGTATTTGATTGTGAGAAAACATAGTTTTACCGAGAGTGAGTGTTTAAAAAGTATGAACCATTTCATTGTGTTGTGCTGTTTGACATTTTATTGTACAAATCAGATTTCATATAAAGTGCTTAATTCACATAAAATAGTGTGCAAATGATGTGCATTATGCAAATAAGCTGTTACATCTGACACATTACGGATCTTAATGCAACCAATATAACTTATTGGGGTCCAAATTCCCCATATATTTGTTCCCTAATTCCTAGTGTTGACTATATAGGGCCAAACATGCCGTAGTCTGACTGGCTGGTCTAAGGGTTCTTAGTTTTAGCTAGGTGAAAGTTTTTTACAACCATTAATATTCTCCAAAAGTACTGCCTAGGATTCAAGGTGTTCAAGGTGACTTATACAGCACTTCTCTCCTCCTCATTCGAATAAATCAATAATAATAATCCAACATTATAAATTCTGAACACTCTATCCAGCTGAAATGACACCTATTTCCGGGAGTCTTTCTCCCTGCAGAACCTGAAAAAATTGTTCCGGGTCCCAATGCACGATGGTGGAACCAGACCTGCCCTCTTCCGCAAGTGAGAGTACACCCTCTAACACTACGTGCAGCCAGTCTGAATCGGCACAAATCAAACTGTTTTCTAAGCACACAGCAACTTAATGAAGGAAGCATTACATCCATAGTCTATGCTGCATAATATTTGATCGATAAATGTTATACAGCATCATTGGCCGCTTTAAGGACTTGTATGATTGTAAAGTAATGACAACTTGCTTTTAATTAAATCGGGCATATTATCACCTAGCAGTCATATTCAAACTATTCCATGCCAGAATACCCTGTTTTATTCCATCAAATTGAACGTAATGTAGTAATTAATTTAAGATGATCCTTAGGGATTATGTTTGGATCGCTCTTTTTGGAAGCCAACGGTTTTCAGTGACATACGTGTGTGTACGTGATGTGTGTGTGTTAATTGGCAAAGACAACGTTGTACTAATGAGGATGGCCTCCTCAGGGTGGTTTTGAGTCATCCTTCGGAAACAAGCAGTAACTAACAAAGTCTGCTAATCTCTCAAATGTGGATTGTTTAATTGATTTGTTGAAGTCTCTCTAAAACTAAAGTTACACCGGCGATTTCAATGTCTCAAGCATAGCGATGCAAAATACCCATTGGTAACAAAAAGTAAAGTTGGTACCCTGCAATGAACAAAAATTAGTATCTAGCTCAGATGGGCAGTGGCATATGAAATATGAGACAAAATAAGGCTTTGGCAAAATAAGGGAAAATAAATGTAATATTTTGTTGTGAGGTCAGGCCCCTGTAAAGAGGGAAAAACAAATGATTCTTGTCTTGTGCCACACAGCCAAAATTGGCTTCCATCGTGTCGTGTGTACGTCTATGCCCCCTGAAATGCATCCCTGGGCTCTTTACATGCAGTATAAAGAGCTCATTATAAAGTTTAATGAAACTTTGAAAGCCAGGCTGTTCCAGAGGGGAAGAAAACACCATGGTAAAATAGGAACATTCAGACATGAGTAATAGGAATAAACAGGTCGATAGAGTAAAACAGAGTGAGCTTCAGCTCATGTAGAAGAAGAATGATACTATAAAAGCCCAAATACTCACTGCGTTGGCATTCATTCCTTAATGTCAGCTGGCAATGTAGCCTTTTTTTGCTCCAGAAAATACCCAAACATATTCTTGTCCTTAATTGCTTTTATATAAATATATATAGTCTTTTACCTTTACCCTTTTCACAATCTCATTTTAGAGCATCCTCACAGAGATCGCTAAAGACAAAAATTGCTGGAATGATTGTTAAAACATCTGATGATGAGAGCAGGCGATGGATTAACACTGAAGGCACTGGATTTTCTGCCTCATCCATGATTAGTCTATTCTATATACAGTATCCAGATACCTACATGACTAAACGATTATGGAAGGGACCTTAAGGGCGATGTTATCCGATCATCTTTTATATTGCTGTGATGGCAGAAGACAAGGGCCCTCAAAGTAATCACGGTGCTTCACTAACAGCTTTAAGGTTTTCACGTGTTGACACAGTAAAATGTTGGTCCACATTCATTGTATGTTTATTTTATCCACATTTGAACATCAAAACTCAAATTAAGATTTTATGGGATTATGGTTAACGGCAGGCGCGTTCCGTCCATATGGGCAGATGGGGCAGCGAACTACTTGCAAAAGCATGCTCCCCAAAAAAAACTCAGTAAATCATGGCTCCAAGTCTATTTTTAATAATGTCAATTCTACATCAACTATCTAGTTTCTGCAGGCTTTCCGACTATTTTTGTCTGTTGACACCAAATTTTGGATGATGGTGGTGATTGTAGTTGAGTTTAAAGGCCGATTCATACCTCCGGATCCGGACGAAATTCGTCCATCCGCCCCAAACGTTGCCTCCGGAACTACCCTTCATACCTCCCGTCTGGTTTCAGCGTTGCTATGGATGTTACGCAATAAATCCTCTAGAGGGCATCGACAATCGCAAACATGACATCTGTAGAGATAATTTTGCTTTGTGTCATCCGAAATCGGCAAAAAAAAGTGCAAAAAGTGTAGGCCTAGGCGGCGCCAACCCGCAGATTATCTCCTCAAAATGTTGTTAAATGACCAGTTACAACTCATTGCCAAAGCAGGGGAACAATAAAATAAAAAGGTCAGGTATATAGTATAAAACGTTAAATACAATACATATACACATATACACATACATATATATATATATATATACACATATACACATATATATATATATATATATATATATATATATATATATATATATATATATATATATATATATATATATATACACACACACACACACACACACACACACACACACACACACACACACACACACACACACACACACACACACACACACACACACACACACACACACACACACACACACACACACACACACACACACACACACAGATATTATACTATATCTATTTTCGGGAATGGTCTGACTTCTGACTCTATACTGCCGCCTCTATTTCCGGTGGTATTGCTCCGTTTCTCCCGGAGCACTCCGGATTCGTAAGCTCAGAGGCGACGGACCCATTGACGGACGAAACACCTCCGGGACCGGACGAAACGGTCCGTATCCGTATTTACCGTAGGGTGTGAATGGGCCTTTACGTGTCATGCAATGTGGGGCAGGACAGCCCAAGGTGATAGAGGGACCATGGGTGTGAGTGATGAGAAGCAAGCGCACACACACACACACACACACACACACACACACACACACACACACACACACACACACACACACACACACACACACACACACACACACACACACACACACACACACACACACACACACACACACACACACGCCAGTAGTTTCTGCCCCACTGAAATTTAGGGTCACCGCGGGCTACTGGTTAACGGAAAGCTCGCTGTAGGCCTGTCACGATCATTACATTATCTACTTGTCGTACGCTATATGGACATGACCTTGATCATTTATGATGACCTCGATATTGTATTTTGTTTCCATAAAAAGGTCCTTTCCAAAGGCCATTACCATCTTGTTGTTACCATCCAATTGTTCAGCAGTTTCTATGTAGGACTACTGCACTTGCAGTATTTTTATATATTTTCTATTGAAAGCAAAAACGCTAAAATCAACCACTCAAAACCTGAACACCCGAGTGTAAAAGTAAATCAAAATATGTAGACCGGAAGTACGGAGGCAATATAACTTCAACATTCAGCCCCATTGTTCAAACACAAGTCTGCTTCAAAGTTTTCCAAACCCCTTGAAAATTGTCACTCTCGCTCATTCACTTTTTTTATTTTTATATATATAAAATAAAGGTATTGTTTAAAGCAGAAAGGCCTCTTCCTTATATTTTTCTTGCATTAAATCAAAGCATAAATGAAATACAAATAAAGAAATACCAAATGACACGTTGTGAAGAAGATACTGTAGATAGAACAGGTTCTAAGATGGATAAATACTTGCAGGTCTTTCGTCACGTTTTGACGTCAATAGATGCGAGATGAGGATGGGAAGGAGGCTATTAGTGGAATGCACCCGGAGCAGCAATGGGCGTTTTAGCAACCGTGGCTCTGAGCGCCACAATTGTATAATACCAACAGGGTTAATGAAGTGCTCAGTGTGTAGGCGGCTTAAATGTACCCTCCAATAAGCTTCTATCAGGGACCACATCACTCTTAGCCTCATATAATGGTCTTTTAATATCAGCTAATTTGAAAATGTCATATGAAGCCACTGAGGTTGTGGAAGATACCACCAGGCAGGTGCACTGGGGGAAGGGTGGGGGATGGGTTGTGTGCGTGTTTGTGTGGAAATAGGGTTTATGTTAATGAATGAATGATGATGTTATGAATTAGTAAGCTAATGAATAGTCGTGGCGATGAGTTTTAGATATAAAATGATAGGATTTTGGCACACACACACACACACACACATAAGATGAGTGTGCGTACTGCGTGCGTGTAAGAGTAAGTGTTTAAAGATGACTAAGAGTGAATTTAGTATTCTGCTTTAAGTCAGCTATTCCTAAACAGAAATCAATCAAACTGTATCGGAGAGCTGGCTGAGATTGGGTTTTTTAAACTAACAAAAACAATTCTCTCCTCACCAGCTTTATCACAATGCCACAGAGTAGTAATTTATCCCTTATAAAAACAGGCAGTTTTCGGGTTGGGGGTGTGACAGATCTATCGAGTTCTTTTTAGTGGAATATGCCCACCTGAATGCGTGTGTGTGCACACCACGGGAACGGGACTTCCCCAGCCGTTCATCAACTGAGATGTGGGCCAACTAACTGATCGCTATCATCAGTCTCCTACTCACTGCAGAGCGGGCAAAATAATTGATATCATGCATTATAAATAAACATGCAGGCATGAGTTGCTCAACACTTTTTCCTATGAAGCTGAAAGGTGGAACACTACAACAAAAAATGTAAAATAACATCATAACGGAGGGTATCCACTACACTCGTTGACAGGAAAATGCACAAAAGGTATATTAATCTCAACGTAAGCTTATGTAGTTAGTCTTGGAAAGATGGTGGGGATGTTGTCTGAATCCCAACCCTGAATTTAAATTGTCATTAGGCCCCAGTAAACGACTCTACCGAGTCAATTGTTGTGTAGGAAAAGAAGGGAGTGGCAAGACCTACCGTCCCTACCAACCTAAATTACATAAGGTCTGTTTTCAATGTGCCCCAAATTCACCAATATAAGCGCTTGCTGGTACAGCGCCCATGACAGCTTGTAAAAGAAACAGTAATGTGTGTCAAAACAATATTGATGACATTTAATTCATTCTCAGTGGAAAATGCAAAATTGTAAAAAAGCTTCGGCTTCCAAATGCTTTTATGTTCTTTGAATAAGGATGTGAATTTCGAGAGCGCCAGGGATTACATTTACTGTCTTCTTTGGGACAGACTAGGCAAATGTTTTTTTGTGGGTAACCCCAAATGTTTGCTTTACTTCTGCTGAAAAATCTGTTCCAATTTAGCTCCGACTAATTAATACCACTTTGAAAGATATTGAAGCGCAAATGGATCAATAAAGTCAGACCGCATATAAATTACCCCGTCAACAATAGAAAAAATGTATTAACTAACAAACTTAACATCGTATGCATTCACTGAACGAAGATTATTAAAGGTAGAATGCAATATTAATGATTAGACTATTTTAAAGAGTTGCATTTTCGAGAATATAACAAGTATCACCCATTTTGTTTCGGAAGACAGACAGTTGAACTTGATGCTTATTTATTATTGAATGCATCTATACATTATTTATTGTTTACTGTGTATATTTCTACCACGTATAGGATGGTTTGGGTTATACAACACCTTTTAAGGTTAAACACATGCTTTTAAAGACATAGCTTCTTAATGGCTGATATGGTTTCCTGCCATTCTGCTGATTAAGCAAGAATGTGACACACTGTGTTACCTTATGACTGCTATCACAACATTGGGCCCTCCCATGCCAAGAATGAACGCTGATGATATGTAAACCTGCACTATGTAACTTTTCGACTGCTTTTTACTCCATTAAAAAAAGGATAAAAACAACTATAAATATATTATACAACTCATTGGACTGAAGTTCCATCTGGCAAAATCAAATTAGTGCTTTTTCTCAAGATGTTGTGCCGTACTTCCATTTTGTGAGGGCCTTTAGGGGGCGTGTCCCCAATGACTGACAGATGGCTCCGGGCTGGAACTCAGTGAGCGTTCGTACCGTGTACAACCTGCTGTCTGCCAACTTCATATTGAGGCACTTTCAGTGTCACTGCCCGTCTGTCTCACTGTTTGGGAGAATAAGGGAAGACATTTGGCTTCAAATTATTCATTCAGTAAGCAAGAAGAGATTTCACGGACCATGTTGCCTATTCTTAGCTACGTCTGTCTGTGCCGTCGATATATGGTGCCAAGTGTGCTGTCTTTGATTGCGTCCTATTTTCCCACTTTCATTCAAATAAGCAATTCTCAACCTTGCGTTGTCTTTGATTGTTTTTCTTTGTTATCGTCTGTTATTTGGCCTAACAGCTGTTTTTACATTTTTTTATAACTTGCATCATACATTTTCTCTTTTTACATGCTGAGCCAACATGCGAAAGGGATTCTTTACGACTCTCAGACGAATAAGTATTTTTAGATGATGATCAGTAGTAGTAGTAGCAGCCTAGTAGCAGCCGTAGTAGTAGTAGTAGTAGTAGTAGTAGTAGTAGTAGTAGTAGTAGAGCAGCTCTCAAGACATTTGCTCCATTGTTTCAAGTTCTCAATTATACATAATACAATTATGATACACGTTAGCGTTACTCTGCTGTCCTCTACAGGGATCTTCAGAAATCACAGCAAATGTTGTAGTAGTCAGAGGGAAGAGTGCCCAACTGGCAAAGATATTACCCAGTTATCGACACAAAATATACAGTTTCATTGTTTTACCCAAAAGTTAAATCATAGGCCTATATAATATAAGAAAATATTCTCAAACCTTATTAAACTGAAATATACAACCATACACCTGAAATCAAGTTGATTTATTTTTCCGAATGACGCTTAAATACCTTGTAAATCGTCTTAAAACACCCCTCATTCAAACTTAACGAAAACAACGTAAAACTCACCTAAACCGTCCTGGTTGACCTCTTCGACAAGTTGCTTAGCTTCAGACTGCCTCTAGAATCACCAAACCCGGGTTTGTCGGAATTGAAGGGCTTAATTAATCTTGTTGCTCAGTGCTACTCTCTGAGCTAAGCTAGGTGAGGTGCACTGTGGGGACGGGAACATTAAAGGACAGGTAAAGGTGAAATAAAGGGAAGGTCAAACCCTTACCTAACCTCCCTTAAAACTTGCATGAAATCAACTGCCTATGATTATAAAGTGTTTTAAAGAGGAATGCAACTTTCACCACGTCTTCGCTGTTTCCTTGGTTTGCGCTCGCATTGAGCTCCCCCTACAGCTTCGGAGATATTTTACAACACTGTCGTAACAACTCGTTGACGACCCTTCCCCATCCACTTCTACGCTAGCCATGTGCATTTGTTTACAAAGAAGCCGGCGAATGCGTGGAGCCATGTCCGAGGTAGATGTTCATGAAGAGTAGACAGTGGCGGTTTTAGGCGAGGGCGAACCAGGCAGCCATATTTGTGGGGGGTGCCAAATCAAATGGGGGGCGCCACGAGCAGTAAAAAACGGTTTTCAATGAAGAGCATAAGTGTGGGGAATTGGTGTTTTGGCGCCCCCTCTGGCTGCAGGCACCCCTGCTCGTTGAGAAAGTGCCGTGCCCAGACGGAATGAAACCCCCACTGAAGTCCGTAGCCCCCCCCCCCCCCCCCCCCCCTTTTTATAGTTGACGGGGAGATGTTAATATCCTAGATTAGAATTGTTTATCTTTGGTTGTTGAACAGAACGATCAGTGTAAGGGTGTTGGTCAACATAACTAATACTTAACGATAGCATGAACAATTTGCGCAGCAATCGTACATTTATGTAGCCTATCTGCTCAAGTAGGCCTACGTCCCTTGTACGGAATTAGATGGAAATGGATTCAGAGATGGAGACGGTATGCTGTCGCTAGTACCCGCGGGATGTTGTCATAGGCAGATGCTGTGTCTGGAAGATTAGGGACAGATTTACGTGTAAATGCCTGCAAATAAACATTGTACATAATATAATTGTGTGTATGGTTTTAAAGTGTTTCCATTTTTTTAAATAACAGATATTTGCGCCACCTTTCTTTCATTTGTTCAATAATACACACACTGGTTAGAAAAATATTTATTTTGAATATTGAAAGAAATGCAAGTGACAGTTCTTCATGGTTTGTTTTTTGCCTTACGGCTATTGTGTAACATCTTCTTGAGGGTTCTCTGGATTTCCCCAGCCGTGACACTTGTACCCGCACAAGTTCGGGTGTGAGTGGTGGCTGTACCGGGGCAGGCAGGCCGAGCCGTCTTGGGTCATCAAGCCTCATAACAATGCTGTTTGCCAACGCTTGTAACCAAGAAAAAATACAAAGCAATCTTTTTACAAACATGTTTTGAAGCGGGGAACTACACCAAAGGTATAACATGGCTAAAGCTATAATGGAGGTTCACGTATCGTAACAGTTCTGTTACTGAAGGATAACTATCAGCTCTCGTGCAGGGTACTGCATTGCCATCCGGATATGATAAAGGCTATAGGACTACTCTTAGAAAAATCTGAGGCATTCGAATAACGGTCTAGTGATCTAAATAAACAAGGACCTGGATTTGGGGATTTAGCCTGTATCTGGGGGACAGACGAACAGCAAAACATCCATGAAAACAAACGTGTTCGGTAGCGAGTACGCTAACACATGATTGTAACTTCGCTACTTGTGTTTATATCGAGCCGGTTCCGTGTTTGTGGGTCTGTAGTGCCGTAAAGCAATTTGGTGCTTCGCGAGACCCAAGACTCCCGCGAGAGTGGACGGCGGGTCGCCGGCAGAAACTTGCATATTCCCTTTTTCCGTCAAGATGAGCCAGGGGGAGCCGAAACAGCGACCAATCGACCCATAAAGTGTTATAGAACCATCACAATGACTCTTAACCTTTTATGTTAATGTAAATTAAGCCAAAAAAGTTGCACCGTCCCCCTTTAAGGATACACTATATATTACTAGTAATTATTAATTAATTTATTGTAATTCAATTATTATGAATTATTATATGTTATGATGATAAATTAAATTAAATTATGATAAAAATAATATGATGTTTGTCAGTAGGCTACTCACATTGCTGCATTAGTTCAAAATGTTGTGCTTCTTATTTGTGGTGCTAAAACGTGCAGTGGGCTATTTGTGACATAATGCAACATCGGGTAACCTGTTTTCCACATCTGCTCACATTAAAACATGTGCACATGTGAAAACACGAGAAATGCATGTGTTTTTTTTACGTGAGGTGTCCTATACCGTATGTTGTAGGCTATATTTGTTATCTCATTTTGACATTTGGTGCGTGTGGGTATTGATGAGCTATTCACTTACTAAATTTGCTGGATGAACGCTATGATTTACGTTAAGCATTTGACCTGACATACATTACTGTGTCCAATAGATGTCGCCCTTGAACCGGTTTAATAAACTATATTCACTCTAAGCTCACAGTACGTTTCTCTCTCTCAAAGTGGTTCCAATAAGGCATTGGAAACCCTTTTCACAGCTCAATCTGAGGCTTTTCTTTGATGTTTGGAAATAAGTGGGGAAATATTGGACTACTGATAATTTAAAATAATTAACCGTCATTTGACTACCAAGCTTAGTGAACAGGTGGCAAAGACGATTAGTGCTTTATTGTTGATGAAAAAAAAGCATAAATCAATATTTACAGAACACACAGAAAGTTGAGTTGTGTTGTGTTTGATTGTATGCATACGTGTGTGTTTATGTGTGTGTGTGTGTGTGTGTGTGTGTGTGTGTGTGTGTGTGTGTGTGTGTGTGTGTGTGTGTGTGTGTGCGTGCGTGTGTGTGTGTGTGTGTGTGTGTGTGTGTGTGTGTGTGTGTGTGTGTGTGTGTGTGTGCGTGCCTGCACACGCATGCATACTTGTGTGTGTGCGCATGCTTGCATGTGTGTGTGTGTGTGTGTGTGTGTGTGTGTGTGTGTGTGTGTGTGTGTGTGTGTGTGTGTGTGTGTGTGTGGGTGTTGGGGGGGCTTCCTTGTATCAATAAATATTTTATTTTTTTGTGAAAGAGATTCATTGAACCCAGGCATAGCTGAGTGACAACGTGCAGGAGGGAGCCGACAAGCACACAAACACACACACACACACACACACACACACACACACACACACACACACACACACACACACACACACACACACACACACACACACACACACACACACACACACACACACACACACACACACACACACACACACACACACACACACACACACACACACACACACACACATACACACACTCACACAACACACATCCACATATGACACACTAGACACACACATGACACACAACGCGTGACACACACACACTAACACAAGACATAATACATCATAAACATCACACACACACACACACACACACACACACACACACACACACACACACACACACACACACACACACACACACACACACACACACACACACACACACACACACACACACAACACACACATACTATGTGCAGCTCTCAGACTCCCACGCTGAGGAGAAATATTAGTTTAAATGTCAAAGATTAGAGGACCCTAGCCTTGCTCCGTGTCTCCAGACCCCTTGCTGACTCTACCTGTGTCAACAGCCCCCCTGTTGAGATGCTGCCCCGGAGTCCATGAAATACTGTTCAAATACACCACTCAGTCACTCATTCATGCAATCATAAATATTGTCTTTTGGAAAGAAGATATGGTATTGAAAGGACAGCTGGTCTTCCTCTCTTTGTTTGTTAATTCCCAAACCACTGTGCACTTTTTAATTAATTTAACAACATATATATATATATAAACCTCAATTATTTATATTCATTCTCTCCTTTGAACTAAATCTTAATTTGCAGAGAGCCTTAATATCATCTTACGGAGAGGAGGAGGAGAGCATATCAGTCATGTAGGAGATCTTATCAGCCATTTAAGAGTTCAAATCAGCCATTTAAGAGATCATGTCAGTAATGTAGGAGATCATGGCAGCCATGTAGGTGATGTCACCTTCTGCCTCACTACAATGATACATGCTGGGGATTATCAATAAATACATTCTGAATGAGAGAAGAGAGTGGTTGGGATCTTTCTGGACATAGTAAGTAAACAAAAACAGATTATTTACAATATAAATACATTACAGTGAACTTAAAGGTAGTTTCTTCAAATGTTGAACATTTTTAGAAAGGAAGAACAAAGACTTTTTTTTCTATCTTTCTTGTAGACCGAGAGCCGTTTAGTTTCTCTTTACGAGCTCTGAAAACCTGGTGAAGTCAAAGAGCTGAGATATTTACCCCCCCAGGGGACATGTTCTATGAAAATATACAGGGAGAGTCGTTCACCACAGCCCTAATGACCAGGCTTCTCAGTTAACATTAAGCCAGAAGACAGATGCATCATGGGGGATAATGGCCAGAGAGGACTACGGTATAAGCAAAGCTGGGAGAGATTGAGGCTGATTAGCCCTGTTAAACAATAACAGCTTTTAACAGTGGAGAGGTAATGTGACAAGCTCTGCCCTTGAGAAGAGGTTGGATTATTCATAGGTTATATTCACCGATACACATGGATTTTAAGATAAAGGAATGTTCATAAAAGTTTGACTGTTTAGAGGAATTGTATAGGAAACATTAAAAACAAAGCAAGCTTTATTTGACTGTTTAGTTACATGAGATAAAATAGCTTTAATTATAGTAAATAAAAAGCCATACATAATCTTTTAAGAAGTAAACAAACTTGAGGTATAGTTTCCTGCCCCATTATAAACGTGGAAAAAAGATGTTGAAAGCATATTTCATTTTATATATAATATCTATATTTCTACAAGTGAGGAGTTCCAGATGTTGATGGGCACATCTGCTTCATGTTCTCCTATCATTGTCAGGTAACCATAGCTTGGGTTCTGTGCGACCACATGTTCTCTTCCATGTTCTCTTATGGGCTTATGTTGTCCTGCCAGAAGTTCTGCCATAGTTGGAAAACACCATGGGAAAACATGCAACCTCTGTCTCCGCTACACACACACACACACGCACGCACGCACGCACGCACGCACGCACGCACGCACGCACGCACGCACGCACGCACGCACGCACGCAAGGACGCACGGACACAAACACACACACATCCTCAACCCCTCATCATGCACACACACACACACCACACACACACACATACACACACACACACACAACACACACACACACACACACACACACACACACACACACACACACACACACACACACACACACACACACACACCCCCACACGACCCAAACATACAAACACACAAACACCGGCGCACACACATAGACATAAACACACAGTGCTCTTGCTGTGATTTTTTGCGCCTAAATGACTCGCAGCATCTGTCAGCAGCTAAATAGCGTGAGTAATAAAACTAGAGTTGGGGCCCTTTGGTTCGTTTTCTCTCGTGTTCTGCGACCGAGAGACATGTTGTTATAAAAGTATTGTTTTACACGGGGCAGTGCAACTATCTACTTTCACTGTCACTTCAATGGCTGACGAGAGTGCCTTGGTATGTTTTCTTTAGGTTTTTGAAGTCATTTTTTTCCTGTTAAGATATTACTGTTTTGCCTTCATTTAATTGATACCTTACTCTACTCTGCCCCTCACAGATTTAGTAGCGTTGACATAAAGAAAAAGTAATAAAAGCGTGCCAGTCACTAGTTCATGATTAAGAAAGACACAAATGCATGCTCATTTTCTTCAGGGTTGTATCAACATTGGTGACTGAATAAACAAATTAAAAGTATATTCAGCATGTTACAAATCTGTGACCATTAACTTGCACGTGAAGAATGAAATCACCCCATTCATGGAGGTATTTTTTTTGTATTCTGGTCAACCAAATGAAAACAGGACATTTTTTCATAAATTCAAAATTTATGTCGATATAAGTCATTGAAGATCAAAGAAGAAAACATATACTTTTTACTTTATTTGGTCTGATAAAGAGTTTTTTAGCCATGGCAAAAGCGGTCCAACTGCTGGGCTTCTATTATAACGGTTTTATTCAGCATACTTTATTGTCCCTTACAGTATATTATAGATAATTTCATTATATTTAATTTTGACGAAGCAGTTCATTATTGGATGCCAATTACACTCAAATAAATCGAAATTGAAGCAAGTTACTGATTTGCCTCAAGCAGTTGACTGTCTTGCCTGGCCTCAGGACTTGCCAGACAAAGACATAAAGGTCATTTTCTAAAACAAGCACCAATACGATAATGATTTATTTGTTTTGTCATGTATTAAAAGGCCATCAATCCATCTGGACCACCCAACCCTCCAGAAATTTGACATTTGTTTGCACTTTCTTGACAGCGAGAGATAGATGTGTATTATATTAGATACATACCATATATACCGTTATATCACACACAGCCCACCACAATACCCCCCCTCTGCCTTCTTGAAGAGGTTTGTATGATCTTCTGCTTCACCCTGATTTGGAAGATTCCACAGCAGTGGCAGCATTTGTGTGTGCATCTGTGTGTTCTTGTGTGTGAGTAGAAGGAATGACTGTCAAACCATCTATAATGTAAAAAATAAGATATTTGAATCCATCAAAATATTAAAAAAATCGGTGCTCAAAAACAGCTACGATGAACAATAATAACGCCTACTGGGTGTGTGTGTTTTTGTGTGTCAAGATGAACATACTTCAGAGAAAACATCTTACACTATATTCACCTGTAATAAAACCAAATGTAAACAACATACTGTTACTACAAAAAGGACCTTTACACTATGGATCAAATTTGAGACAATTGGTCTGGTTTAAATCAAAAATGTTCATATCTTTCTTTTTCTTTATTCAAAAATAGACACGGAACAGTAACGTTTGAGCTTTCAGCACTAAACGATGTTTTATATTTCAAGATTAAATGTACATTTCTAGCATTTTCAACAGCTGATGCATTAATATACCATCAGCTGAAGCAGAACCATGCATGTTTAATTAAAAAGAGCCAAGCCAAGTTACTAGATAAATACTTTATTGTCTTCAACTTTAAAGTAAAAATATTAAAATCATATAATCACAGGTCATTTAAATTCTAAATGATAATGATCAACTTAGGTACATAAATCCCAAGTCATATGTGCTCAGTGTGTATCATTTATTTATGTATTATTTATTTAAAATGGATTCACTGTTTTTTGTATAGCAATAAAATACCTCTCTTCCCCTATATGCTATGAAATATAATTTGTATGAACATTAACATATACAAAAAGAGTATATATTTGACAACTTAGTAGTGACTGCAACATACGGTAAACATAAAAACATTGGAAGTGACTTACCTACAGCTAGAGCTGAATAAATTAAACAAATAGTCTCTATGTCAAACAAAACAAAAGCTATTTCAGCACAGATGCAATAATGAATAAAACACTTGTACACACACACACACACATGCACACACAGACACTCACACACACACACACACACACACACACACACACACACACACACACACACACACACACACACACACACACACACACACACACACACACACACAACACACACACACACACACGAGCACTGACACTGACACAATACAAGCTCCCTTCCCTACCTCTGCAACGCGACCTACCTCAGAAGGACACATGGGCCAAGGTAGTTAGTTCCTGATTTAATCTCCAAAATAGCTATATATTTATAAACAACACAGAAGTCTGGATCATCTTTTTTTCGAAAATACATCTAGAAAATGTAGATACAATTATGTACAGTTCCCCTCATGTTATTTTTCGGATTACGAAAACAAATTCTGCTGAAAGAAGAAATGATGAAAGCGACCTAAAAAAAACAACACTTGGACAGAGAACTAAGAGCTAAAGAAAATGCTTTGGACACACACACACACACACACACACACACACACACACACACACACACACACACACACACACACACACACACACACACACACACACACACACACACACTACTAAACCAGCATCATGTTGGACCTCCTATAATGCATCATGTCTGCAGCCTGCATGCCAATCCTATCATGTCATGATTCCTGTATGTATGTATGTATGTATGTATGTATGTATGTATGTATGTATGTATGTATGTATGTATGTATGTATGTATGTATGTATGTATGTATGTATGTATGTATGTATGTATGTATGTATGTATGTATGTATGTATGTATGTATGTATGTATGTATGTATGTATGTATGTATGTACGTACGTATGTACGTATGTATGTATGTATGTATGTATGTATGTACGTATGTATGTATGTATGTATGTATGTATGTATGTATGTATGTATGTATGTATGTATGTATGTATGTATATATATACACATGCATATACATGACATGAAGAACAAAACAAAACTGCATCAGAGCTGCTTCGAAGGCCTTCCCCCGCAGGAGACCATGTTGGCCGGAGGTCCATGACACCTCCTACCAGATACACTGTAGCTGTGGAGTGCCGGACATAGACCTTGCATCCCTACGTCACCCCATGTATTCCTACAAAGTACAGCAATGGTGTCTAACCCGGCATCGACCCTATCCCGGTTCTAGCGGACGGCTCAGATTGATCGCGGATGCACTGACCTCTGGAAGCGCGTCCAATCAGATTACAGTTTTGACGTCCTAAAGCAGACGGAATCTCTTTCTTCATGTATGAAGTCAAATACTTGTTTAAAGGAGTTAAAAGCGTTGCATGTTGGCTGGCTATATAATGCTGTGTATTATATATATGGTGTGCAGTTCTATGCTAGTCACTCATCATGTGTCGACCTGGGCTGGTCCCATTCATTTACAACCATCAGACTTTGGGCCAGTCCTGCTTGTTATAGCGTGATATATGTAAATGTCTGACGACGACGTAGCCGAAGAACCGCTAAAACACTTTCCTGTTCGGATCCCCTGATGGATCCTCGGGTCCCCAACAACGATTGGTCGACCGATTGTCCATAAGGTCCAAATATGGTCTGTGCGGCCCAGAAGGTTCCTTAAAGGGGAACCCCGCACGTTCCGAGTCACAGGATGCGATATTCCTGTAGAACCCTGCAGAACTCTCAAAGTGCCTCCGTGTGTGGTTCTCCAGCGTGTCGTGGTGTCCCGGTACCCCAGGAGAACCCCCAGCCCCCCTCCCCCCTCCCCGGTACGGTCCTCCACAGTCGCGAGACCCACGAGTCCTCTTCCAAGGCCAGTCCTCCTGCTGCCCCTACATACGTCCAGCAGCCATGTTAGTTCTGTTTGTGTGCCGTTTCCACATCCGTCGCCGACGTCCGCTAGCCCCTCAGAGACCCCCGAGGGTCCAGGAACGCTGCAGTAGGAGCACGAGCGCCGTGCACATCAGCAGGGAGGAGGTGGAGGTGGAGAAGGAGGAGGAGGAGGAGGAGGAGGAGGAGGAGGAGGTGATGGAGAAGGAGGAGGAGGAGGAGGAGTTCGTGTGGTGGGGTTCGTGGGGGCTGTGGGGGCCTCGGTGGGGGGGCTGCACCGTGATGTAGCCGTTGATGATGCGCACCAGCGGGGGCGGAGGGGACTGGAGCATCGCGCTGGAGGGGAGGCAAACAGAAAGAAAGGGGTGGATTGGAGGACCACCAAGCACAGAATAAACCTCCAAAGTTTGTTTC
>OLKM01000029.1:104338-124338 GCA_900291075.1 Melanogrammus aeglefinus | reverse complement strand
CGCCTTCTGCAGGAGGTCCAGGCTGTGGGGCAGCAGGGCCTCCGCCCCCTCCTCCTCGTCCTCGTCCTCCCCCTCCCCCTCCAGGGGGAAGCGGTCCCCCAGGTGGGCATCCTGCTCGGGGCCCGGGAGCTCGTGCAGGAAGGGGACCAGCTGAGGGGACGAGGCGTCCCACCCGTGGCCCCCCGTCTCCGTCGGGTCGGAGGGTCTGGACCTCCTGGTGGGGGAGGGGGGGGAGGAGATGATTGAGATGAGCGATGGAGTGGAGTAGAGCAGGATCAGACTTTCTTTAATCAAGTCTTTAATTGTATAACAATCATTTTAAACGTCATCACTAATAGTGAGGAGGTGTTCTTCATTGGAGCAAGGCTATGTTTGATCTTATGCTCATTTGAATAAGGTCTCTCAGTTGGAAGTGGGTCAACCATGGTAGGGTTAATATTAACAAAAGCAAAAGCATGTGGGATTTCAATTAAAGTTCTTAAGTTAAAATGGTGTCAGGAATGGAAAGGGTTGAATATTTTCAGTACGTAAGTGCTTTAGGGCTTACTGTTCTGTTGCCCCTGGTGATATCAATGAAGACAGACACATGTTTGTAAGAAAACACACACACACACACACACACACACACACACACACACACACACACACACACACACACACACACACACACACACACACACACACACACACACACACACACACACACACAAAGGTAAAAGCACCAAAATTGCGAAAGTGAAGGAAAATATTATTGCAACGATCGCATTTTGAAAAAAGGTATATACTGCAATCCGGCTTGCACCTTGTCTCAATCTATCCTAATGCTGGCCAGTTCAACTGCAGTTGAAGAGCAAGAGTGTACAATCTAACCCTCCCTCCCTTTCTCTCACTGTTATTGCCCCACTGTTATATTGCCCCCCTCCCGCGCCTCCTCCACTGACTTCCGAGCACCTGTGCACGCATCCAGCACTGTGTACGCATGCGTAGACACACTCATTCTCACCTCACAGGTTGCGCTTAATACATCTGGAACTCTGCACGGGAACCCTGAATGCGCGTGTTTCTGGGCGTGTTTGCCTGCACAGCCCTGTCTATTCATCCAGCCACAGATAGGGCTGGATGAAAGCCGAGATAGCCACCCACGTTGAGGCGGGGCCATGGGAGATGCCGTGCTTCATAACCGAGCGGAAGAGATCTGCTTCACTTAACCTCTGCCACAACACCACCTCCCCGATGGCTGGCCAGGGCCCACATATTTATCTACAGGTCAACCACAATGGCGGGGGCAACGCACCAATACATGTTGAAAAAGGAATGAACTCAAGCTTGGCACGTAAACACGTAACACACATGGACCGCTATTATTATCAGTGAGCCGTTAAAGACGGGAGACATAACAAATCTTTTGCAGTTTCTCCACAGGGCCATACATTCTTGTTCTGAGAACCCAACAGAGAATGTCTCGCGGCACGAACATACCTGCAGACTTAAAGTGCCTTTCAGGGAGTTATCAGGGTAGCGATCCAAAATGCTACGGAACACGAATGCATGCACCAAACACACACACACACACACACACACACACACACACACACACACACACACACACACACACACACACACACACACACACACACACACACACACACACACACACACACACACACACGTACCGACCACACACATATACGCACACACAGGACAGACAAACATACACACTCCAGTTTTGGAGATGTTTGAGTGAAGCCTTGGGTCTTTTCTTGTTGACCAGTGGTCTACTTAGAGCCTCTTTTATTAAAGTCTTAAGAGGTCTAGAAGTCAAAGGCTCAAGCCCCTAACCCGCGCGTATTAGTCTGGAACCGCTCGGTCCATTCTCGATTTCTACAATGATGCTTAACGTGCACGTTAAAACCATAGCGTCGCTAAGGAAACCCATATGACCACGGGTAGAAATCTATGTGTCTTTAGCAGAAGTACCAGTACAGGTGTGTGTGTGTGCATGCGTGTGTGAGTACGCAGGCCCGTGACCCGGGCCTGTTTACCTGCTGATGGGCTGGCCGGCGGGGGTGTGCTCCACCTCGTAACCCTGGCGACGCAGGACGTCTATCACCGTGTTGTTGCCGAGGAAGTGACCTGCAAAACGGAAACACAGGGGTCAACTCTCAACATCCTCCAATCACGGCGCATGTCTTTCACACACACGCACAAACACACACACAGCCAAGCACACACACATACACACAAGCAAACGCACACACACACACACACACACATGCAGCAGGCACACGCCAACACTCACCTACACACAAGCAAACCTACACACTTACACACATGCGCACAAACTTACCCACGCACACACAGAACAAAGGTGCACATTATTTTAAGAAGGAGATGATTAATGTCCTACAATAGAAAGAATATATCTTTACAATCAGAATGTGTATGTAAGTATGAATGGTTCCTAATTGATGACTGTATGTATGTGTGTGTGTGTGTAGTATGTATGTATAGTGTGTATGGTTTACTAGCAAAATCAAGAACCGGAAACTTGGGCCCTGGTGAGTTGACAGAACGAGAGAGAAGAAAAATGACAGGAAAGGTAAAAGTGAAACATTACCCATCATGCACTCAGGCACACATATACAAACACACACACACACACACACACACACACACACACACACACACACACACACACACACACACACACACACACACACACACACACACACACACACACAGACACACACACAGACACACACACAGACACACACACGCGGGCAGACACAAATATATCACTGTCAGCATATTTTCCCAGTGCAGTTTTCAGTCATGTTTGGAAGGGGGGGGGGGGATAGCATGGCCTGCACACACTCAAACAGCAGATGGCTGCGTCATCAGCTCCAGATAAAGTCTAAGTGCAGTCTTAGTGGTGGAGGTTTCCCCAGAGGGCCCTTCACAATAAAGGCGTGTTTGTACTGAGAGCCGCATGGCCAGAAGGCCTCAGAAGCTGAAAACAAGAGACAGGTGAGCACTAAGAACAGAACAGGCCAATGAAATGGTGAACTAAAGCCCTTACGACAGGCCCTTGTTCCTGTGGGCACATGGGCTGCCGTTGCTTTTGTAGCCCGTGTTTTTTAAGTGATAAGATACAGGAGAATTTGCATTTCACACTCTTGGCATGGATTTTTCCACGGTTCTGCTCTTTCCACGGCTGTGGTGGTTTTGCTCTTTGTTTGCAGTTCCTTTCCCTTCATGCACGTGCCAAGACTTTATGTACATTTACATTCTCTTGCACGCATTCCAAACTACAGACTTATTTACATACTTCTATAATTGCAGCGCTAAGATCCAAATATTTCAAGGTCTTATTCCTCAAACCCAATCACATTCTCTTTTATTAACAATCCCCCCTCTCTCTATATCCTCTCCGTCCCTTTGCCCCCATGCCTTTCATCATTTCGCTATTCCTCTCAACCCTAACTACTAAGATTTCCGTCTCTATTCCCTCCATTGTTTCCAGTCCTGTTTTTTCCGCACTCTCGTTCTCTCAGCTCCTCCGGTCGCATTCCCCATCCTCTCTCTGTCTCTGTTCTCCATCACACGTCTCTTCCTAAATCCAGACCTCCCGTGTCTATGTTGGCCTCGGGGTTTGTCGGGATGTTTGCTCTAAGGTCTCATCCTCTGAGCTTTTCCCTCGGTTTTACCCCACCATGGGTGGTGCTGCTATCAGTAATGCTATTGACAGCTATTTCGATATCGGATAGCGGATCGGTTGGGCTTGAGTTTGATCCTTAGTGCTTTTCAATTTAAACCTTTTCTGAAAGAGGTATAGAGTGAACAAAATATAGAGGTTCGATTATAGAGCGAGGGGGAGAGAGAGAGAGAGAGAGAGAGAGAGAGAGAGAGAGAGAGAGAGAGAGAGAGAGAGAGAGAGAGAGAGAGAGAGAGAGAGAGAGAGAGACAGATCCACAGAAACAGATAAAGCGATGTATATACAGCGCCGGAAATAGAGATAAATACAGACTGAAGGATAGACAGACACCTCTGTGTCTCTGCCTCTCTCTCTCTCCCTCTGTCTCTCTCCCTCGCTGACCTCCTTGGCTAGGTGAAGTGGGGCCCATTGAGGCTTCAGGTTGCTGTGTCAGGAGGTCTCTCTCTCGGCCCCTCACCCTGACAAAAGGGGGTCCGGGGCCTCATTGTTTGGCTCCGTTCAGCCGCAGCCACGCTGAGATGTGTAAACAAAGGCCCGGCGTTCTGCCCTGCTTCAGAGCCGTCCGCAGAGAGAGAGAGAGAGAGAGAGAGAGAGAGAGAGGGAGAGGAGAGAGAGAGAGAGAGAGAGAGGGAGAGGGAGAGGGAGAGAGAGAGAGAGAGAGAGAGAGAGAGAGAGAGAGAGAGAGAGAGAGAGAGAGAGAGAGCTGTGTGTGATGTCGACCTTCTGGGGACCCCGGTTGACGTCCCCACAAGCCAGTAAAACATGGAGTTTACACGCCATGTCCCATAGGTGTTGGCTGAGGACATGTGCCAGTGTGTGTGTGTGTGTGGTGTGTGTGTGTGTGTGTGTGTGTGTGTGTGTGTGTGTGTGTGTGTGTGTGTGTGTGTGTGTGTGTGTGTGTGTGTGTGTGTGTGTGTGCGCGCGTGCGCGCGTACTGGCTGAGGACATGTGCCTGTGTGCGTGCGTGCATGTGCGTGTGAATGTGTGTGTATGTGTGTGTGTGTGTGTGTGTGTGTGTGTGTGTGTGTGTGTGTGTGTGTGTGTGTGTGTGTGTGTGTGTGTGTGTGTGTGTGTGTGTGTGTGTGTGTGTGTGTGTGTGTGTGTGTGTGTGTGTGTGTGTGTGCAGAACAGTTGAGCCAACATCCTGGCCCCCGTGACTGAAACCTGCAGTGCTGAACTCCTACCGCGGTTCTCAATAATGATTGTCTTCAGTCAACCCAACCACCGACTGCCGTGATGCAATCGGTGGTCGGGCTAGTTGGGTCTTTATATTTAGTCAGTAATCCTGGTAATTAATGGGGGACTAAGTTCTTTATACTGACCTCAGCTAAAGCGTTTAGGAATACCAGACCCGAAAGACTGAAACAAACGGAGGTCTATTCGGTTCAACATGGCGAAAGTCTGAAATACTTTTACTTAGCCTGTCTTGCATAGAAACAAATGCAACATTTAAAAGGGACATTTGTGGGCAACAATTGGTTTCATTAAACAAAGCCAAACCCCCAGCTTGATGGAGAAGCCAAAATGTATACATCAAGTGAATACCTTTAGAGGGAAGGAAGTGGCAGCATTTCGTCACATTGAGAACCCAGAGGTACGCAGGGGTTCTGGGGTAGGAAGGGTCAATGTGGTTGATTATGGCGAGAGAAAGAAACACAAACACAAAGAGACAGAGAGGAGGACAGTCCCCCCGGCTGTCCCAGCCTCAGGACAACAGAGCAGTGTGATTTATGTGTGTTTACTTGAGGGGATTAAGGTGGCACCAATGGAGCTGCCCACCACAATGTGCAGCCAGGGAGGGGGGTCCGCACATCAAAGGGATACGTGTTTTCACACACACACACACACACACACACACACACACACACACACACACACACACACACACACACACACACACACACACACACACACACACACACACACACACACACACACACACACACACACACGGCACATGTGTATGAGAATGCATGTGCACTTTCTAATACAAAGTGAACCATCAATCCTGTCCTATCCCCAAAGGCCTGAATGTGTCCAAACTCTTTGTGGGAAAAAATGTAAAGGTTAAAGCACTAATCAAGAAAGGTGTTCTGCGCGTGTGTGTGTGTGTGTGTGTGTGTGTGTGTGTGTGTGTGTGTGTGTGTGTGGTGTGTGGTTGTGTGTGTGTGTGTGTGTGTGTGTGTGTGTGTGTGTGTGTGTGGTGTGGTGTGTGTGTGTGTTGTGTGCGTGTGTGTGTGTGTGTGTGCGTGCGCGTGTGCGGGCAGACACTGAAGGATGGTGGGTCAACCTTTAAAAAAGAAAAAACAGCATCTACTGTAAAACATGTGGTGTTGTGGAGAGTTGAGCTGAGAAGACTGGGAAGACCCAGGGTCTCCTTACGCAATTAAATCCCAAAGCACGTGGCGGCCTCCGGGCTGTGGTGCGCTGATATTCCTTATTATTTTCTATCTCTTAGACCACAATGCACCTGTGCACCACTGCATCAAAACAACTGAAAAGGGCAAAGACCGGCATTGCACTCCAAAAGGGGTCTCCAAGCAACACAAGGGTCTTGCGTCCTTTGATCTCCAAACGGCAGCTTAGTAAGCACCACTGGAAGGTTCCACCGCCCGTCCATGGAGAAGGAAGACAGATGGTTTATGACGATGGGCTCCTTTTCTTCTGGCTCTATGGAAACACCACTCCCACCGCTGATTGGAGTCTACTTTGCATGAGTGGATTATCCCGCTGATTGCTCTCTGGGGGTGCATGGCCCCGCACTTTTTCTCCACTCCCCACTTTCCCTTGATCTAACCTTCACTATTGAGACTGCATGGCCCCGCACTTTTTCTCCACTCCCCACTTTCCCCTTGCCTAACCTTCACTATGAGACTGTGTGAACGCGCTCACAAAAGACTGTGTTTATATAGAGGTTTACTAGCCAGTAGGGTCGTTTAAACCCGAATGCCTTAACGTCCACACAGCCGAAGAACTCATGGGTCGAAGTCAGTGCCGACCACGCAGGGGGACAGGGGGTTTGGATATTTTCTGCTCATGACCACCATGAGCCCTTTGGATCAGAGAGAGGGTGTCAAACCAGTGGATCCTCCAACGGTGCACCGGTCTAAGACTAGAGGTTCACTGACCCTGCAATCCTCTGGCCTTCTCTTGACAGACAGTGTGAAAACACTGAGTGCTTGATCTGAATCAATGGAGTACATTGAGGCATCTCTTCAGAGGAACACCATGTCTTTGTTTGTCTTTCATTGGTTTGAGAGTGGAACTCAATGCAACCAGGCGGTTTACCATCTGTTGAGGATGATATCTTCATGCCAGAGGGAAGTAATCCCATTTGGGGGCTAATAAAAAAAAATGTTGTTGGATTATTTCCCATTGCTATGATTTCAGAATTATGTTCCATGTGTGTTCTTACATCTTAACTGCTTTGTTTACTCTAGTGTGTGTTGTCTCTATCGAGGGTTTTAGATGCTAGCAATTCAGCAACTTTTACTTCACATTCAAGTCTTGAATGTGAAGTATATGAATATTGTTTTAATTCTCTTTTGTTTATCTTGGCTGTGAAATATTAAATGAGTATTAAGTTTCTCTTAACTCATTTAGGCAGACTCTCGACTCCTAGTCTCCCCATATTTCGAGAAAGACCAAACAGCAGCCCCAGCTGGTAGCGTTACAGTTCCCGACTTTATACAAATACATCCCCACGTCACCAGCAGTTCACCTTAACAATAAGCCGATTCAGGTTTCTTTTCATCTGTAAAAAAAAAGGCCAGTCTGTATATGCCCGGTCATGGAATTACAAACAAACAACCTGTGGACATCTCTGATTAAACTTGATTGATGTCCCTGCGAGAGCCACAAAAAAATTATGTTTTAACGGTCTAGGCTTTCCTGAAATTAGCCCTCCATACGGGATGTGGATCTTGGCAAGCGGTTCGAAGTTGAAGCTTACGACGTTAAAGGTGATTCATCTACTCTGTGCGCTTCAGCGACTCTATATCTCTTGCTTTCTGCTTGGGAGTAGTTAAAGGTTATCTGATGAGAGGGAAACCAGTGGTAAATGACCTGAAACGTGTACATGATTTATCTCAACGTCGTACCACGGTGCATCCCTTGCCTCTGCTTCCCCCGTGGCTAAAATGTTGCATTACTCATCTTTACTACCGCTCGGAATAGGGGGGAAAAAATGGCGTCATTCGATTAATGCTTATTCCTTAATACCCGGTTAAAATCCTTCCCCAACACTCGCTCTGATGCAGCGCTTGCTACGTTACCACTCAAAGCGTTCCAACAACAACATCTATTTGGTGTTTCCCTAAAAGCTGGTCATTAAATGCTCAGTCGGGCCAAATGGTATTCATAATTCAAAATACACCCAGTTCTGCACCTTAAACACCAACAGTGACCCTCCCAAAGTGGGCTCAAACTCTGGGAAAAACTCATTTCCCCCACTCTTTCTTCTTACATCTGCGACTGTAGACATGTTTCATGTTTCCATAGGTTATTTATTTGGGGCAATTTCATACATTTTAAACCTGAAAACCGGGGCCAAGACATCGGAAACAGGGCCAAGAGTACGTAGGGTAATGCACGGCCTTGTTTGAAACGTACGACTTGCCGTTTGCCTACAAATTGATGTTGTTGCGAAGGGCAGAGGGTAAGAAGGAGGGGAGATGGGGGGGAGATAAGAAGGGACCTGAAAGCTTTTATTCACAGCTAGTTCCCCTCGAGGCCGTGCAGACGGCTGAAATGAACCAGTGGCATGTTGCCTGGATGGTTACCTCACAGTGTGGCCCTGTAAAGCCCCCCAGAACAGCATGTAAGACCTGTTGTCGGTGGTCCATGAACCTGGTCCACACTGTGTTACTGTGTTGCTGACTGAACTGCCCTGTTTTGTCTCAGGGAAACCATCCACGGACGACGTGGTTCTGAGGGGAAGGCGGGCGGGCACGGGGGAGGGTTAGGATTCACGTGGCTTACATTTCCTCTCAAGGTTTCCCCAACATCATCCTAAAGAAGGATTTTGTTTCCTAGGTTTCAAAGAGTTTGAACGTGAGGGGTCGCACAGCATTAACATGGAGAAACATCCACAGCGATGTAACATGGTTTAACGGTTAAAGTTTAATAGTCGTGGCCTACCAGTCACCTGAAAGACAATCATTCAAAGACTTGCAATGCACTCAACCCTCCTTAATGTAGGGAACCTAAAAAAAACGGACCCATGCGCCTTAACTTCCCCTCCTTAGCTTAACTTGCCCACCTTAACTTAGCTCCCCCACCTTTAGCCTCCACGCCTTATCTTCCCACCTTAGCTTAGCTTCCCCACCTTAACTTAGCTTCGCCCCCTTAGCCTCCCCACCTGCCTCGATGCACCGCCACGGGGCCACCCTGCGCACGGCGCCCCACTTAATCAGTGGCCTGCGTTATTACAGCACATTGTAAGCCTTAAATAGCGGTCATTTTCGTGTGCGCCGACCCTATTTACATTACTGCTTGTAACCAGGGCCGCCGCCGCAGCTGCTCTCATAACATTACGGCACGCTGGATAAACAAACGCAAACGCAGACGGCACTCAAACGTCTTCCACCGGCTGAACCGACACGCTCTGGGCTGTTTGTGTACACATGATCCCCGCTAGTCTCTCGCTCACTCACTTCTTCCTCTCTCTCTCTCTCTCTCTCTCTCTCTCTCTCTCTCTCTCTCTCTCTCTCCTCTCTCTCTCTCTCTCTCTCTCTCTCTCTCTCTCTCTCTCTCTCTCTTCTCTCTCTCTCTCTCTCCTCTCTCTCTCTCTCTCTCTCTCTCTCTCTCTCTCTCTCTCTCCTCCCCCTCTCTGTTGTCAGCGCTGTGCGGAGCTTCTTGTGTGTGAAGAATGTGACACTATATGTGTCTGGCAGCACCTTCCGGAGCCGTCTGCTGATGTAGTTGTTGCTACCTGGCTGGAAGTGAGTTGTGTTGCTAAGCGCCTCTCGCCAGAACCTTTACTCCCCTCATATCCCCTTCCCACGTCTTAGAACGAGCTGACTAGAGGCTGGCGGCTCTCCCACTCTCTGTCTCACACACACACACACACACACACACCGACTCCGACACGCATGAACATGCGCACACACACTCACACAGCGACTCAGACGTGCAAATACACATACAAACAGACCCATACACACACAAACACACACACAAACAAGTGCCACACTAACACACACGTGCACATACACACAAACTGACAGTCACAAAGACACACACAGACACACATACACAAATGCAATCCAGACTTACAAATCGTATCCCAGATCAGACATTTTCTATATTTATTTATGATTGCGTCAAGGTTTATTTTATTCAGAACCGCTAACCAGCCAAACACCGCGCCTGCGGCTAGGCACGCTGCTAAAAGCTGCACGCAGTGTGTCAAGCCTTTGACGCCAAGCGCAGAGCTCGCCGTCCACAGTGTCATCGCTAGCGGCAACGGCCGACAGCGAGCGTGAAGGACAGGACTGGTGTTCGGATCACACAGCACATCCTGTCGGGCGCTTTATGTTTTTTCAGTGTACATATCCAGTGTCTCACTGCGGTTTCGGAGGGTACTGTTTTAGCAGCCATTTCTGTCCCTTGGCTGGAAGGATCCCAGTTCCTCACAGTATTAAATGTGAAACCTCAATTATTTATAGAGCTTTGTACTTTGTGTGGCGTACACAGAAGCACACACACACACAGACAGCACCACACACACACACACACACACACACACACACCACACACCACACACACACACACACACACACACACACATACACATACACACACACACACACACACACACACACACACACACACACACACACACACACACAGTGGGACATAAGTTAGGCCAAAATTAGGCAAATTATTACATACTGTCACAATTGGCTGTTGGTTGACACAAATGTCTCAAATGTTTTCTGTAAAGGTTGCCAACTCACACATTCAAGTAAAAAAGTAACCCCACAAATGATTCCTACAGCTACCCTGTACTCATAACTGATTTAGCATGAGACAACCTGTGATGCATTGAATACAATTCTGCTGAATCTGAATGCTTTTACTTTATAGAGGTCGTCGGCTGGAAGTATTGAAAACATGTGTGAAGTAAATAATTTTTTTGCCGCATATATATTATCTTTGGTTTAATTGCCAAACATATACCAAACAGCGATAAGAGTTGATAGAAGGAGCGAGAGAGACAGAGAGACAGAGAGACAGAGAGAGAGAGAGAGAGAGAGAGAGAGAGAGAGAGAGAGAGAGAGAGAGAGAGAGAGAGAGAGAGAGAGAGAGAGAGAGAGAGAGAGCGAGAGCGAGAGCGAGAGAGAGAGCGCGAGAGAGAGCGCGAGAGAGAGAGAGTTAGCGGTGTGGTCCAAGAGGACGCCCAGCCCCCGTGTGTCATTGCCTTGTCATATCTCATCCTGGGTGAACATGTAAACACCAGGGCGATGCGATAGCTCGACAGACTGTGATTCAACACAGCTGTGATACGCTGGTGTGGAAAATAAAGAGCCGGAGGGAATGAATCGCTGAAAAATAATAGAAGAACAAAAAGAAAAGAAAAAAGAACTATTTTCCTTGTACATGCATGATGGCATCAGTCCTTTCTTCTCAGGGGTGTCGAGGAATGCCAATATCCCAAAGTTCCTTTAGTGGTTCTGTCAGGCGGAGTTAAACTCTGAGTTCAACGGTGGGCTTCTGTCAAGAGGTCACTGGTTCGGCTCTTTCATTGCAATACTGATTGCAATCAGCATACTTGCAGGAGAATAGAATGGAAGAGGAAGAGGAGAAGGAGGAGGAGGAGGAGGAGGAGGAGGAAGGAGGAAGAGGAGGAGGAGGAGGAGGAGAGGGGAAGGCAGAGGAGAACGAGAGATGGCAACCGAGATGGCCAGAAAATATACAACTTGCGCTTGACTTGCAAAGAAAGAAGCAGGAAAGTGGTTTGAGACAAAGGTGAATGATCAAATAGGGACATCGATGGCTGAGTTCAGTGGGATTTAGCTAAACGGGAAAGCAAAAACTGCAGAAATAGACACGAATGCCCAAAAAAGGAGGAATGTTAAGCTTTCAGATGCCAGACTGTAGCAAGACCTTGTTATCGAAATTGAGAGTTTATCTTGATAATGTGTCCATATAAAATCTCGCGCTCCGAGCTCCGTGTTTATATTTTACTTTGGCACAAAAAAACCCTTTTACCTACTAAATCGAATTTATCTGTATCCTGTTTAAGGTGTGTCTACATTCGTTGGTGCACATTCCCTTATTTTTCTTGGTCTCCCTCAACACGTTTATGAGAACATGGCTTCACCCGAGATCTCGAGAAAAAAGTGAAATGTGTTTATACGGCAGTACTTCTATTGTACATAGATTCCCAGAGACCATTCACTCTAGTGACGGCAAAAAAAGGCCATTAGAAGGTGTGAGGTTGCTGCTTTATGTTTAAAGAAGCAAACGAATTATAACACAGACTTGGCTGCTCAATCTTATGGCGTCACACCCGAGCGGTTAACTCAAAGATGGACTCCAGGACTGTGTTTACAAAAAGGTGGACAAAATGGTGGAATACCATGTCCCCCTCCCCTCCTACGAGAGGCCTTGCCCGACCAAATGAATGATGAAGAGTTTACACACTTTAGGAGGATTTAGGGACTTATTTTCAGAAGACGGGATGGTGCCAATGAAATACAGGGCCAAAGGAAGGGTCTGTCTGCTGAGTGTGAGGTTGTTTTATTTTTGAAGATAAACCCGCGTGCGTAAATGATGGGAGACGGGAAACACTCCAGAGCTGTTCATATATCACACAGCCAGGGCCCTCTTTCTAGCAAGATATTATTTATAATGTGGCGCTCGCTCTCTTTGTCTTACGCTTCTATCACTGCCGCTCGCTTGCTATCTGTCTGTCTCTCCAACTCGTCACCCCTGAACACATCTTATTAAGTGCAGCCGTACAAAAGTGTGATCACAGTTAGAATCTGCCGAGAGGGGACTTGGGCCAGAGTAGTGTTGTTGGATTTGAATGTCCAAATATTGCCATCAGCTGTCCGCCATTGTTAGCACTCAGAGTGCTAAACGCAAGGTGTCAGGACAGCTCCACAGCACTTGTTTACCGTTTTACCGCTAAGAACATTTGAAGCAACTGTTTAACTGTGAAATTGTTAACAATTCAAAACGTTGAATTGTTAACTGTTGAAAATGTACGATGTAAACACCACTATACTGTATACAGCCCATCTCATTTAAAAAGTTAAGTCAAACAAATCCTCAAATGCCATCCTCAAACTTGGTCAAATAAGTTAAAAACTTGTTAAAATGTTCATCATGTCACGTTATCTCATTAATTAAGATTCAATATTTACCAATGTCGTGTCATTTGTAGTTTACACATATTTACAGGCTCATGCTAAAGCCCCATATTGTTGTGAGTGGACCGCAACTTTATAGCACTTATCTAGCAATCACCGCCTCTCATTCACACACTAACACCAGCGGGTGAAGCCAGCGGCGTAAAGCACTAATTAGCTTGCAACAACTCCTGGTCTCTATTTGCCAGGGCTAGACGCGGGGTACAAACGGCCTTTCCTTTGATAGACAAACGGCTGCTCTAACTCCAGATCCGTTGCCAGGTCTGTGTTTTCACTCTCCCTGTCCTCCTCTTTTACCCTGTTTCTCTAGTAACCTAGCAGGCAGCGGACAGAGCCCCTGGCTTGCATTCCATAAGGATTTGCTTCCGCGAAAACAATGCAGATACGAAATAAAAGGAGGCCAAATGCACATCTGGGTGCACTGAAGGATCATATATTGCACTTCCTAAATAACGCAATTATTCCGTTCTTTTTTTGGTCCTGTGTGCGATTTTTGTATTCCTTCAAGAACCGTTCTTTCCTAAAACATTACAGTAAAAAATGTGCAGAATTGCTGACAAAATGAAGACATTTCTACCGACTACATTTTGCAATCGTAAAAGATAGATTGCTGATGTCAAAATATCCATATATCAGCCATCCACAATTCAATATTTTGAATTGCTGTCTTTGTTTTCAGTAGGAAATGTAATTTCAGCATGCCTTCTAACGATTACTATATTATGCCAATCCAAAATATGAACTGGGTCTGAAAGGATCTTGCCATT
This sequence comes from Melanogrammus aeglefinus, assembly GCA_900291075.1. Taxonomy (NCBI): domain Eukaryota; kingdom Metazoa; phylum Chordata; class Actinopteri; order Gadiformes; family Gadidae; genus Melanogrammus; species Melanogrammus aeglefinus. Next base: position 110,476 of record OLKM01000029.1, on the reverse strand, counting down.
CAAAACCAACTGAAACCCGCCACCCTTCATGATCAGTGGAGAAACCGCAACAAAAAAGGGTTTTGTAAAGCAATTTCCGAATACAATTGGCGCTCCAAACCGATATCGAAGCAGCAACTAATCCATTATGTTATCCCATATCCATAGTATTTTCACAGGCTTGCGATCCGACGCAGGATTGTAACAATATTACGCATATCGGATAACGTAATGGATGCTGGATTACGGATAACAAGACCAGCAGAAAATATGGACTCAGTCAAGTGCTCCGGTACTCATTCCTACATCAGACTGCAGAGTGCCTGCCAGCAGAACTCTTGGCAGCCGGTAACCAGTAACATGGCTCCTTCCCATTAGGAAGGACTACAGGTAAACTATTGTAGGAATAATTACTTGGGCATGGGTTTGTGCTGTAAAACACAACAACTTGATTGGATGATAAAAGCGTTTGGAGGTCTCAATCTCAGATCCTGGATAGCATCAGATCGTGAGAGGTGAAATCAGGGCAGATTTAACTGGTTTATAGTGCACGGCGACAGGAAAAAATGGACATGCAATGGCGGTGCACCATCTAATAACTGGCTCCGTAAAATGGTGACTGTATGGGTACAGCACACTGACTGATGCAGTTTCTTCCACAAGGAAAATACATAGGTGTGCTTTGACGTAAGAAAATAAATACAAAACCGGCCGGCAAGTTTCGTATACATTATTTTACATCAAAAAGCATACTTTGGCTGCAATGTCGGAAATAAACTGTAAGGCCTCCTGTACTTGTAAGGATGACACGCTTTCAGACTGTATGAGCTGCTGTGTCCCTCAGTCGCTCAAGTCGCCACTTCCACCGCCACCGCGGGGAGAATCCTTTCAAATGTCGACTTTGACTTTTCGGATTCATAATTTCCACCCAAAATTTGCAGTTGTTCTGCGAGATCTTAAGAGCTGTCGCCACGATGTTTGTGCTTTGATCGGTACCCATCGTTGGAAGGAGGAATATATATATATATATAGAGAGAGAGAGAGAGAGAGAGAGAGAGAGAGAGAGAGAGAGAGAGAGAGAGAGAGAGAGAGAGAGAGAGAGAGAGAGAGAGAGAGAGAGAGAGAGAGAGAGAGAGAGAGAGAGAGAGAGAGAGAGAGAGAGAGAGAGAGAGAGAGAGAGAGAGAGAGAGAGAGAGAGAGAGAGAGAGAGAGAGAGAGAGAGAGAGAGAGAGAGAGAGAGAGAGAGAGAGAGAGAGAGAGAGAGAGAGAGAGAGAGAGAGAGAGAGAGGCAGAGAGAGCGAGAGACAGAGACAGAGACAGACAGACAGAGAAGTCTTGTTTTCCTCTGTCTGTCTTTCTATTCCTCCTCCCGGGTCCTCTCGGCGCTCTCCTCTTCTGCTCGCAGCCTTCTGAAAATGAGAAGGAACAGCTCCATCAAAACAATTCCCCTCTCAGGGATCAACAATAGACACTGCTGCTTTCGCTGGATATATAATTTTCCCTTTCCCTTTCATATCGGTTAGCGGCGGTATTTGGTCCGAAATCAAAGTTTAGCCCCTGGCTGGGGGGGGGTAAATACCCTTTTCCAGGTGCCTGAGGTTTCCAGGTGCATTCGGAAATACTGCGGGGGTATAAATGGGGTCAGGGGTGAGGAGTTCAAACAAGTTCAGCGCTTTCAATAAATCAAAAGCGGCGGCTGTTTGACAAGCGCTCACGACAACAAAGACCAGATACTTCTGGCGTTCGGGTTTTGGTTGTCGGTTGTTTCTTAAATCTCCCGAGTGGTGTAGCTGTTCAGGGTGTTTTTCAAGCCACGGCCTCCACGTACAGGACAAACAGCCAGTACCAGCCCACCGTGCAGCTAGCCAGCCTCATTCAGACCCTCTGAGAGTGTTCAACATCCCATAAATCCAGAGGCACGCAGGGTCCTTGTGGACAGAGGGGCGGATATGGCCCACGATAAACACAGTCGCAACCTATCAATTTACCACTTAGCAACTTCTCTGCCATATTTCTCCTAAAGGTTTAGGAGAAAGGATTAACATACTTTCTACTTTCTGGTGTGTGTGTGTGTGTGTGTGTGTGTGTGTGTGTGTGTGTGTGTGTGTGTGTGTGTGTGTGTGTGTGTGTGTGTGTGTGTGTGTGTGTGTGTGTGTGTTTTTTAGTAGGCCAAGGGTTGAGAGTATTTGTAGAAACAGACGGATGGATAGATCTGTCTACCAAGCGCGAGAGGCAAAGTAGTTAAGTGAAGCACACTCTTTTCGAAACGCAGACAAGACAGAAGTTTAAGTCAATCATGCACCCCCTAAAAAAACACGAAAGACTTACATTTCACGTAAGACTGCCATTTCATCATCATAGCTGTCTTCTATCTGTTGCCAATGATATTTCACTAAAAACTTGAAGTCAAAACATCACATAATCAAACCATCAAACATAAGAAATATGGTTATTTCTCAAAAATTCTGTAATCCAAACACTGAGAACGATTGTTCTCAATGGTCTTAGACCGACTCCAGGAAGATATTGCGAGGGGCGAACGCCACGCGGAAAACCTTCAAAATCAAAATCATTTCAAGATGATGAAATATTTAAAAACATAAACACATGAGTCAGATCAACACCACATCCTTGTGTGTGTGTTTGTGTGCAAGAGCGCGTGTGTGTGAGTGTGCATGTGCGTGTGCGTGTGTGTGTGTGTGTGTGGGTGTGTGGGTGTGTGGGTGTGTGTGTGTGTTGTGGGTGTGTGTGTATGCGCACACGTGTGTGTGTGTGTGTGCGCACGTGTGTGTGTCTGTGTGCGGCGGGTCTGGCTTCATTTCTTAGAGGTGCATGGTGACACGGGTACACTTGTGTCGGGGACTCCACTAAAACGTCGTTAAGCAGCTGTTTACGAGGGCGAGGTGACGCCAATAAGGGCCATGTTCTCTGGCCCTTCACACCGTCTGGGAGAGAACAGAGTAATGGAATGGCCCGGTGAAAACAGTCTGGACTGCCCGTGTCTGTGTATCTGTGTGTGCATGCGTGGCTTCCCGCCAGGGAAATCATGGTCTGAGGGGGCCAATTACCCCATCTGTCATAATTCTGTGGTTGTAAAAATGTCCTCAAATGGACAGTTGAAAAGTGTGCGTGCGTGTGTGTGTTTCCGAGTGTCTGTTGTGACTGTGTTTGTGTGTATGTGGCTGTGTATGTGTGGCTGTGTGTGTGACTGTGTGTGTGTGACTGTGTGTGTGTGTGTGTGTGTGTGTGTGTGTGTGTGTGTGTGTGTGTGTGTGTGTGTGTGTGTTGTGTGTGTGTGTGTGTGTGTGTGTGTGTGTGTGTGTGTCTGTGTGTGTGTGTGTGTGTGTGTGTGTGTGTGTGTGTGTGTGTGTGTGTGTGTGTTGTGTGTGTGTGTGTGTGTGTGTGTGTGTGTGTGTGTGTGTGTGTGCTTGTGCATGTGTCAGACTGTGTGCGTGTGTATGCGTGTGACACAAAGGAGCATGCCATGATGAATGTGATGTTTATTGAAACGTAATGGGCGTTACCAGTGGTATTTCCTGCCTGCAACGTTTCTCATTTTTTGGTTTCCTAAAATATGATTTATCCTCGGGCCGGTTTACATAGGAGCAGGTTTTGAAGCGGATCAAAACAGACCCGCTCACCAATATCTGTTTGAGCTAGCAAAGGACTAGGCTCTCTGTGTTAAGCATTCCCCCGGATCCAGTGACGAGTCATTCTCCATGCACCATGCACCGTGACGCGGTGACACTATGCTGGACCAAGCCAGCTATCGATCACCACAAAACAGGCTCCCAAGCCCACGCGCACCACCCACTGCTTCTGCTTGCAGAAGGCCCGTCACAGAGACTCAAAGAAACCCCAAGACCATCAGAAAGAGAGGACGGGGAAGCAAATGCTGTGTGAAACAAGTCCTGATATGTTTTTGAGTGGCAGTGAACGTCTCGGCAGCCACCACACTGCCACTTTGCAATCGCCACAGATATTTAAATGTGTGTTTTGTTGGGTAGCGGAGTGTGTGTGGGTGAGTTGTGAGGAGAGGGAGAGGGTAGTGAGGGATGGAGGTAGGGGGGGGTGGGGGGTGGCGAATCAACTGTACATTAAATTTCGATCCCGGGGTGGGTGGTGGACGTGGGGAGGTTTGGGGTGGGAGGGTGAGGGAGAAATGCGTATAAGCTGGCAGAAAAGGGGGAGTCCTCCAGGCTTGGGGAGATATGTAAACACGTCGTTTATTAAAGTGGAGAGTGCTGGGGTATGGCAAGAAATTACGGGAACATGAGGCCCGGATTGTGTACATGGATTGGGTTACTGTACCCCGTGGAACCGGGGGGCGCTAACCACTACCAGATGCCCCCCCCCCGTCCGGACGCAGGGCGCGTTCTCAACATCATCATGTAGCATGAGCGATGGACGCCGTGCTCCACATAAACACCAAGGGGAAATCAGACAAATTTGGTGGAGGCTTTTACTCACGGCCCAGGCACGCTTTCTTTACAGGGTATCTTTTTATTTATTTTGTGTTTTTGATTGGGGGGGGGGTTAGTTAATCGTAGTAATAATCACTAATCCATCTCAGGAGTGTCTCCCTCCACACAGGTAATAACTTTACCATAACTTTACCACTAACTCACCAGTCAACCACTGCTTCGTTACGGCGACTCCCATCGTGACCGGGTCTCAAATTTGGACCGCTCTTCCCAGAATAGCCACCTCATGAATCTAAAGAAACCGCCACTCATCTCCCAATGATCCAATCAAACCCCTGAAGCCGCGAAAGAAGCCGCTGGGCTGCAAGTCTTGGAATGCCCCAAGACGTTTGCAAAAAAAGGACGCGCTGGAGAAAAATTGTCACGAGCGCTCATCGTCCGCGCTGTAGAAAGCCCACGCAAGGAAGGCAGCACACGTGATGCGGCGCCTCCGGTTCAGCGCGTTCAGCCGCCGGTGTTCTCGGAGTGGAGCGTAGCCCGGCTTAGCCAAGCGCTCCGCGATGGAGCTGTTCTCTTGCTCCATGAGTTTCATCTCTCTGCACCCCCTACCGACGCCTTCCTGCTCCATACCCGTCGGTTTTATGACCCCCCCCTGTAGCCCACGTTAATCCCAGCCAGTTTTCCTCCAAAGGGGTTTCTTCCCCAATAACAAGGGGGGTTTAATAACTGTGATCAAGGACCCCCACAGTAACACCCCCTTCTTGCCACAAAATGGATGAGCTCAGCGTGTCTCACCAAAGAAATGGCGACTGTGTTGAGGATCACCGCAAATGCAGATCGGCAATGTTGAGGGTAGGACCAAGTGGCCCGTGATGACTTCTTTAGGATCCGAGTAGCCTCCACAGCTACGCAGCGAGGACTTCCAGGTCCCAGTTCAGTTTCTTCCCACCATCCTTGGCGTCAACTCCAAACAGAGCATCTGGGGATCCATACGTTGAGTGCAAGACCAAAAGATGTCGACCCAGAAAGACAAACAAAGAGCAGTCCTCTCGATCTCCCAGCTACCTGCTAACAATTTTCTCCTTATCAATAAACAAACTGGTCTGTAATCGTGGATTTAACAATAGGAATTCAGGATTAAAACCTAAGTGAATGACTCACAAAATTCGGAAAACAAGCAAACGTCCTAATTTACATGACGTGGCTCGGAACAGAATGCTGTTTAAACTAAAATATTTGCTTGGGTAGACATTGCAACATGCTGTGTTCTGTGTTCCTAGGCGCACACTCACAGTAGGTGTTGTGTCTAGAAGTATCTACATTGATGTCTCAAGCCTCGCTGATGTCCTGCAGTCTGCCCAATGGAAATTAACGTAATAGCGTCAGAAAAATACCCTTCAGACGAGGAGTGTGTGTGCGTGCGTATGTGTGTTTTTGCATGTTTGTGTACGTGTGTGTTCTTTTCTGTGTATGCGTGTGCCTGTCTGTTTGCTTATGTGGGCAGCTGTGCTCCTCTGAGCTGAATGTGGTGAACTGTGCACCAGAAACCCAGATTATTTGACTTTGGGTGCTCTGGCTGCCCACCACTCAAACCCAGCCACAGAAAACAAATTTCTCTAATGCCCGGCACCACACTTCATGTTTAGTAAGGCCATACTTTCGCTCAGCAAAGACCCAGTAAGTACACAGTTCTGGTCCAACAGCATCATAATACCAAATGTGTCGCTTTTTGAAA
>OLKM01000029.1:96838-99338 GCA_900291075.1 Melanogrammus aeglefinus | reverse complement strand
CTTCCATATCTTCCCATCTTCCATTCCTCTGGGAGACAGAGGAATGACGCATTAGAGATGGGGAAAAAAAACAACCGGTGAGGCTGTAGAGACAAGGACGCAACCACACAGCTGTCCTGAAGCGAGGAGTGGGGCTTTGCAAGGGGGTCAAAGGTCAGGGCAAAAAGGTCAAGGGTTGTGTCACTTAAGACACTGGACATGTCGCGGGGTCACCGCGACTCTTGGCTTATTAACCAGGGAGAAAGGTAGCTTAAGGTACACCCCTGGGAGCACAATAGAGTAGAATAGAGGAGAATAGAATGGAACAGATTGGACTGAAACAGAGAGGAGCTGAACACTGGGTTGGGGGGGCTGGGTGGGGTGGGCACGGTGTACAGGGCAGTCTTGTGGTGTTAAGACTACTGGTTGGGGTGGTCTAGGGTGTTTGACTCCCAGTGCTCTGGGTTCAACCCCCAAACGTCTGCAGTCTATCTTATCTGTAAGCCTTCCTGAGCAATAGGCCCACACTATCTCCTCCCTGTCACGACAATTCATCAAAACCAAACTAAGTAATAGATGTGCCTGCAGGCTGGTGCAATGCTAACGATAAACGTGTGCCGACTAGTGACTTGTGGGTCAGCTTAGTTTAAGGGAGTCAGGGGTATGTGGTATGTGTGGTTGTGTCGTGTGTGTGTGTGTGTGTGTGTGTTGTGTGTGGTGGTTGTGGTCGTGTGTGGTTGTGTGTGTGGGTGTGTGTGTGTGTGGTGTGGTGTGTGGTGGGGGGTGGGGGGGGGGGGACCCCAACCGGAGGTGTCGTGGTTGAAGATGATGGAGTTGAGGTCTCCACAGTTGTAGTGCTTGATGAGGTCATCGGTGGTGTAGGGCACCTGCAGGCTGCCGGCGCGCAGGGACTCCTGCTGCAGCAGGGTCTGGTTCAGCGCAAAGATCACCTGCACAGGAAAAGAGCACCCATATTAGGTTAGCTGCGTTGGCGGACGGAATATTGAAAACAGACGTCTTCAGGGGAACGTGCGATAAAGTCTCTGTTGAATGGAATGTTGTTTTTGTTGTGCAGTTGAGGAAACGGTTTGATATGTAATCTTTAGTGTAACTGCTCCCAGTATAACTAATGCGCAATTTATTTTATTGATGATAATTGTATTTTTGATCCCTAGAAGCTAAAACCTGCCGATTGTTCCAGTTGTCTTGTATCGCAAGGGCGTTTCTCAGAACTGAAAGATTTGTTCGAAGCTACTTCATGCAAGTCACTTTGTAAGAAAGCGTCCATGCTGACAGAGCAAAATGTTAACGTACTTTTATTCACCGCAGTGGACGATTTTCATTCTTTACAATTTTCGTTGCTTTCTTTTCGATTCTTACACTTTTTCCTTTGATGAACACAAAAGCGGGATCTTGATGGTTTGCAGCTGTGGGGAGTCGAGGATGCATGAAATAAATAGTGGGGCAAAAAAATCACACACCGAAACGCGATCCACTGCCCAGAGAACAATTTAACAACCTGCCAATTATAGAAATGAGTGTCATCTGTTGAAATGACAAGCCTGTGCTACGGCGAGTCAGAAGGCCCAAACCTGCCCGCCCTGTCAACAGATCAGATTTTAACACGTCCAATTACCACTTTAAAAATTCCCTCCTAAGCGTGCGCTGCTCTGGTGAGGTTGTGGTTGTACCGCGTTGAGAAACACATAGAGAGAGATTAGGACTTGTTTTGGAAGGAGGTTTTTGTTGATATCTTTCGATAGCCCACTTGATCTCCCTCTTTGAAATTAACCATGCGCAAGATTACATTCAATTACATGGAATGATTGCACATGTTGGGCAAACCTTCCCTGAGCGTGCAGGAAAGTGTGTTACGCAGCAAAACAATCAAGTCCGTAGGTTCATAGTGCTGAATCCCTGATACACAAAAGAAAACAACTAACGATTCTGACCACAACTCCAACCTTGCCTGCAATTGCTCGACAATACCACGTGATAGACTGCGTCTGTTTTCCTTCTGTAACTGCAGCTAGCGTTATTGAAACATCAGTGATCCTATAAAAACATGATGATGATCTCAAAATGAGCCATGTCATTTTTCACTGGTCCTAAAATACTACCTCCTTAGACTGCCTTTGCGTCACTTGTTAAAAGTGTTTGCAGCGTGATAGTTCCAAAACAAACCGCCTCCGCCCCGAGCTACTATATCGGTACCGCACCAATCTCAGCGCCGGACAGTGGGCGAGAAACGGTTCGCTTTGACATCCTGATGAACGCACCCGTCACGTTTCGTTGAAGTGTATAGAGGACCCCCTGTCCCCCACTGTGGGACCTCCTGTCCCCCAGTGTAGGACTCCCTGTCCCCCACTGTGGGACACCCTGTGGGACCTCCTGTCCCCCAGTGAAGGAGGACCCCCTGTCTCTCTTCCTCTCTCTCACAGCGGCAGAGCGGAATGGAGAGAGAGAGAGAGAGAGAGAGAGAGAGAGAGAGACAGATCTTGGTCCGGACACCACTGGGAAT
>OLKM01000029.1:92500-96813 GCA_900291075.1 Melanogrammus aeglefinus | reverse complement strand
CCCCAGTGAAGGAGGACCCCCTGTCTCTCTTCCTCTCTCTCACAGCGGCACAGCGGAATGGAGAGAGAGAGAGAGAGAGAGAGAGAGAGAGAGAGACAGATCTTGGTCCGGACACCACTGGGAATGTGATGGTCAGATGCTCAGACTTGTTTTTTGCATTCATAGAAGACGAGAGAGAGAGAGAGAGAGAGAGAGAGAGAGAGAGAGAGAGAGAGAGAGAGAGAGAGAGAGAAGATTGAGGAGAGAGAAGGAAAGCGTGAGGAGGGTCAGGAGAGAGGAGAGAGGAGAGGCGAGGTGAAGCAGATGCCTTCTTGTCAGGGGACAAAGACCCCCCCCCTCCCCTGGTTCAGCCTCTCTGCTCTCCCTTCTCAGGCTTTCATCGGTCGCTGCTTCAAAGTGGCGCTCTGCATATGAAAGGGGGCCGCGCCACTCTTCATGCCACGCAAATTAGCCTATCGCCTCCCTTCAGTCACCCCCCCCTCCCCCCTCTCCCCCCTCTCCCGGACCCCCAGAAGAAGAAGAAGAAGAAGAAGAAGAAGAAGAAGAAGAAGAAGAAGAAGAAGAAGAAGAAGAAGAAGAAGAAGAAGAAGAAGAAGAAGAAGAAGAAGAAGAAGAAGAAGAAGAAGAAGAAGAAGAAGAAGAAGAAGAAGAAGAAGAAGAAACAACACACTGTCACATTTGGCGTAGGAGAGGGAAGGCCCTATCTTCGGGGTGCTGCACCCCATCAACTTCCCCTCTCTCTCACTGCTACCACTCTAAGCCTTCTCTCCTCTCCGTCCACTCGCAGGAAAAACCCTTTCAGCCCCCTAAATTATGGCCGTGGGGGGGGGGGGGGGGGCAGAGAGGTTGGGGAGGGATGGGGGGGAGGTTGGGGGGGGAGAGGGAAAGGGTGGGTGGGGAGGGATGGGGGGGGGGGGGGACAGGGTTGAGGATCAGTCATAAAAGGGAGAGGGGGTGTGAGGGGGGGGGGGGGGGAGCATAAGAGAGAAAAGAGGGAGGTTCTTGGGGATAGAAAGAGAACCGACATGGGTGAAAATGGAGTGAAGTGAGTTGAAAGGGGCAGGCAGTGCGGGAGAGGGCCGAGATGAAGGGACAGGAGAAAGGAGAACGGAGCGGTAGAGGGGAGCGGGGCTGGGTGGGGGTCGGGGTGGCGGGTGGGGTGGGGGGTCACTGGGTGCATTCTCTCACATGGGCTCCTTTTATCAGCGCGGCAGCCTGTCCTCCCCTAGCCGGCACACACACACACACACACACACACACACACATATAGGCTCGCACGCACGCACATCGGACGCACGCACATGCATGAAGAAACACACTTTCATGAACGTCGTGCACACAGGCACACACACACGTGCAAGCACCCATGCACAGGCACACACATGCACGCATGCACACACACACGCACATACACATGCACATGCATGTTTACTTAGCGACACAACAAACACAATATAAGTTGTCTCTCCCAAAATGTTCCCATACACTCACTAACACATAACATCAGACATCACTTTCAAACATGCACACACAGACCCACGCACCATTGCACAAACTCCCAATCACACACACACACACACACACACATACACATACCCCTCACTGATATCAAAGCAAGCGAAACCAAAGAAAGTCAATAATTGTCCTTTGTGATGGAAATGTCCCCTCTTGGTGAGATGGAGTGGGATCGCTGTGTGTGTGTGTGTGTGTGTGTGTGTGTGTGTGTGTGTGTGTGTGTGTGTGTGTGTGTGTGTGTGTGTGTGTGTGTGTGTGTGTGTGTGTGTGTGTGTGTGTGTGTGTGTGTGTGCGCGTGCGTGCGTGTGCGTGTGCGTGTGTGTGCGAGGTGTGTGTGTGTGTGAGTGTGCAACTCCGAGCAAACATCACTGCACACAGGTTCCCACATGTGGCGTTTCGAGTGTGTTTCAGGCGCTCTGCTGAAAAACACCCATCCCCCCCCTCCCCCCCACACACACTCTCTATCCATCTATCTCCCCCCTCCACTCCCACCCTCCCCCCCACTCCTCACTGAGTTCTCCATAAGAGTCGAGTTGGAGTTTCAAAATGCTTCAAAACCCAAAAATGCACCGTCCCCACGAATGCTTGAACAAATGTCAAGTGTACACGTATTAAAGGGCAAATCCCACTTCTATTTGAATCAGCAGTTGTTTACGGGACGTGAACCCGCAAACAACTGCTCACTGGCTCCGCCTCCCTCTCTCTCTCTCTCTCTCTGTCACAAGATGACAAAGGAAGAACAACCAATGCAGCCGCTCAGAAAGAAAACCAATTAACTAAGAAGATGTGTTCTTTCCTCGGTAGCTTTTAATCGATCATGGTATATATATTGTTATCATGATCGATCCCGTTCTCACCACCGTCTTTACCAACTGATCCGTCCGTGTAAATGTATGACAGATCTTTTCGCTTCAAACCCTCTTATATAAAAACGGTGTGTATATTCTATTACACTGCCATACAGGTATTTGGTCAGTCAGTGCAGTCAGCACAGTTTGGTCATTCGAGACACTAAATCATATTTATGTCATGCTATAAAATAAATATTCATGGAGGAAGATGAGACGGACGGACAGATGTGCAAATGGACTGACAGATGCGCACCACACAGCTACACACTCCTACACACACACACACACACACACACACACACACACACACACACACACACACACACACACACACACACACACACACACACACACACACACACACACACACACACACACACACACACAGACAAAAACTCACACACACGCACAGAAACACACACACGTGTGCTTGCGGCCAATTTAATTTGTCTTGGCCGTCCCCCAAATATCCAATAAGACTTCCAACAGATCCTGCGCTTCCCCTGACTCAGAGATGTTATCACTAGAAGGACGACTCACTTTCCTCTCTCTCTCCCTCTCCCTCTCCCTCTCCCTCTCTCTCTCTCTCTCTCTCTCTCTCTCTCTCTCTTCTCCCACACACGCACACATAAACACAAGCATGCTTGCGTGTGAACGCACCCACACAAACATGAGCATGTGCTAAACATTCTTAAACAATTTCAGACTGATTAAAAAAATTAATGAGGCAGAGAGATGGGACGGTGGGAGGGAGAGAGAGAAAGAGAGAGAGAGAGTTGTTGAGAGTTAGAGAGAGAGTTAGAGAGAGCGAGAGAGCGAACGAGAGAGAGAGAGAGAGAGAGAGAGAGAGAGAGAGAGAGAGAGAGAGAGAGAGAGAGAGAGAGAGAGAGAGAGAGAGAGAGAGAGAGAGAGAGAGAGAGAGAGAGAGAGAGAGAGAGAGAGAGAGAGAGAGAGAGAGAGAGAGAGAGAGAGAGAGAGGAGTTAGAGAGAGAGCGAGAGAGGAGAGAGAGAGAGAGAGAGAGAGAGAGAGAGAGAGAGAGAGAGAGAGAGAGAGAGAGAGAGAGAGAGAGAGAGAGAGAGAGAGAGAGAGAGAGAGAGAGAGAGAGAGAGAGAGAGAGAGAGAGAGAGAGAGAGAGAGAGAGAGTTATCAGTGAAATCCTAGGCAGGGCAGTCAGCCCTGACACACAACCTATCAGTGTGTATGGCACAGGGGATCTAAGCTGAACTTCTGCCCAGCTTTTACAGAGAGCCCTAATGAATGACCTCTGAGTGCATATTCATCCCCTCTCCTCATTCATTCACCCTACAGCTCCGGGGGGCTAGGGCTGTGTGCGTGGGGGGGCGGTGTCGTTTCATTGGGCACGAGTCAGGCAGTAAGATACATGGCCATGTGTTACCTGTTGAATCTGCATCTACAAACCACGTCGGAAAAAGAATCCAATTGCATTCAGTGGATGTAGGTTAAAATGATGAATGTAAGAGGTTTATCCGATTTTTTTATAACTGTTCTGTTCATTTTATTCATTTACTCTTCGGTATAAAAAGTTAGTTTGTTTGGTTGTCATTTAGAAAGAGATAAATATGTTGGTCTCAAAAGAGAAAAATCGGTTTGGTAAGCAACACTGCTAGCTTTAGGGGCTAGCACAGTTTTATTGAGCTTTTGTTTCGTTACCAACGCTGGCTCCATCGTGCTATGTGGGAGGACATTGTGCTTAAATAATCCCCTGCCAATGTTCCAAACATGCAATTTAGAAATACATATATTACAGAGTGATCATTTTGGATTTGTTTGACTTGTTTTAATGTGGTTTTGTCTGAGTTGATTTATACAGACTTTAAAAAAAATTCTGTTTTGCTGGTGAAAAACTGCTCCTTTGTCGGCGTTTGCTAATTGGTGTAGGAATTGGAAAAACACTCCCTACCCTTTCCCCCTACACACACATACAC